>PVKS010054503.1:0-10037 GCA_004027875.1 Aplodontia rufa
TTGTTAAAGATTGCATAGGTCATGAAGGCTACAGGGGCTATGCAGATGATAAAGGATACTTTGGCAATAGAGGGTACATGGGTCAATAATACATAGGAGAGTTCATATAGGTCATAGAGGCTATGCTGTTCTTAGATGTTACTCAGGTCTAGAGACAATGCAGACAATTCAGGATGCACAGATCACAGACACTATGCAGGTCATACAGCTTACACAGAACATGGAGGCTAAGCGGATCGTGTAGTTTTTTTTTTTAATTTTTTTTAAAGAGAGAGGGACAGTGAGAGAGAATAAAAGAGAGAAGCAATTTTAAGTTTTTCATGTGGCTTTCACTGCTCTCAGACTTTGCTGTATACATGGTGCTGGGGTTTGAACTCATGTACTTGTGCATTCCAAGCAAGTGCCAAAACCACCAAGCCACTGCCTCAGCCCTGGTCACCTAGGTAAATCAGGTCTTTGAGGCAATTTAGGTCATAAAGGGTTCACAGAACACAGAAACTATGCAGCATATGGAATATACACAGATCATAGATGCAACACAGGACAGAGATCTCAAACAGTCTGCAGAGAGCATAAAGGCTATGCAGGTAATAGTTATACAGGTTATACAGATGACTCAGATCACGGATAATACTCAGGTCATAAAGGCTATGACGGCAAATTGGCAACTCAGGCATAGAGGTTACTAAAGGTAAAAAGGCTATGCAGGCCTTTGAAGATATTCAGGACATAGTGAACAGTCTGGCCATAGTGTTTACTGAGGGATAACATCATTATAGTCTACTGAGGACATTGAGCCTACTCAGGTCATAAAGGTGTGTCATAGAGGCTGTGCAGACCATAGAAGCTAACAGAGCCTCAGAGATCACACAGATCGTAGAGGTCACGAAGGTCATTTATATTACTAAGACATCTTAAGTCTGTGCAGGACAATTAGAGTAGACTCTTTGACCAACACAACTTCTATGATCTATGCAGGACATATGTCTTGTGTTTTCCATGGCCTGAAAAGCTTCTGTAGCTTGAGTTGCATGTATGACCTGCATTATTTCTATAATGTGCATATATTCTATGACCCCCTGTAGTCATAAAAGTCCTGTGTAGCTTCTCTCCTGCATTGCATTTGTGTTGAGTTGCTAAAATTTCCTGAGAAGTCTTCATGTCATGAGTAGTCTCTATGACCTGAGTTGACTATATCATCTATACAGAATTTATGACGTGCATGGCCTCGAGGGCCTGAGTAGTATTGATGACCTGAGCAGCCACTATAAACTGTGGGACCTCTATGACCTTATGGCCTGAGTAGCCTAAAGAACTTCAATATTTCCCCACACTTTTATGAGTGCTTTATATTTGTACATAATGGTGGGATTTGTTGCTATTAGTATATGCACACAATATAACACTATAATTATAACAATATCTCTTTCCAAAACTTTCTCCCTCCTATCCTCTGGTCTTTTCCTTCTATTTTCTTTTAATGTGATCACTGTACCCTATTTTCCCTTTTCATCCTTATGTTCCACACATGAGAGGAAACAGATAACCTCAGATGTTCAGAGTGTGGCTTTGTTCACTTTAAAATTTTATCACAAGTTTCATCCATTTCCCTGAAAATAGCATAATTTTTATTTATGGCTGAATAAAATTCCACTGTACATACACACCTCATTTTATTTTCTCATTTTCTTTATTGTTGGGCATGCAGGTTGGATCCATAGTTTGGTTATTGTGAATTGTGCTACTATAAACATGGGTATGAACATATTGCTACAGTATGCTATAATGTACTGACATTAATTCTTTGGTATAAACACTGAGGAGTGGTAGGTCTGGATCAGAGTGGTTCCATGAATACTTTTTGAGGAAATTCCACACTGATTTCCATAGTGGTTGTACTAATTAGAGACAGAGTTTTAAACAAATAAAAGAAGGAAAGAGGGAAAAGCAAAGGACATGAAAAGATAGCTATTTATGGATTATAAAGTAACAATAAAGGGAAAGGACATGGAAAAATTGAGGTCACAGCACTGCAAAAGTAAATATAGATTCAATATTTCCATATTTTGTGTATGCCTATATTTCCACAAATTTTGTGTAATCATGGTTTATGAGAAAAAAAATGAAACTCTCTTAGACTCTAAAAATGGAAGCTATAGGTGGATGTCTGTTGATGGTATGTTTATTGAGGTATGGCTTAAATTTTTATTTCTTATTAGTTGGTGCTTTCTAAGAGAATCATTCAACCAGAGATGACCTACAGGTCCCTATTCATGTGATTAGAAAAAGTCCTCAAGGAGTTCTCATTTGAATACAGAGTTTATCAGTGGGCTGCTTAGGCCAACATCTACCACTTTCTTTCTGAGGCTGAGCTACATTTTTTTTCCAATGCTGAGATTTGCTATTTCCCAAATGGTGCCCAGATTGTCAGTCCCAAATCACAGAAAAGGTGGTAAAGAATAATGACTTTAGCAAGGAGTGTGGCTTTACAACTGTGTCCAAGGTGCAGAAACAGGTTTACCTCATTACCCCTGCCCCCAACACACCTGTCTTGGGAAGCCCGGAATTAAAGTCTATGAGTGGATTAAGAGAAAAAACTGTTATGGCTTTTGAGATCAAATGGATGGAGATGGAAAGAATTATGCAAAGTGTAGTATCCCAATCTCAGAGATTAAAGGGCCGAATGGTTTCTCTCATCTGTGGAAGCTAGAATACATCAGGAAGCAGTATGTTAGACGGCAAAGCTAATAACAACTTCAAATTACACGATTCTTTTTGCAATAGGGAGATGACTCCCTAGAATACTTGGAGGCGTAGGCTGCGGGACAGGGTGGGAGGAGGGCTTAGGAAAATCACCTAGGAGACTGGAGGAACCAAATATAGGGGAATCATCTCAGAAAGTGATGTCTGACCTCCACGAGATATCCATTTAACTCAGCAGTTCTTCTGAGGGAAACAGCAACATGGGGAACCCACCCTGCATGACATGGCATTAGCCCTAGATAACTAAGTATATATTCATTTGTTCTGGAATATTTGATTGTTTCCCCCTCAATTGTAACTCTATATCATCTAATAAATAATAAAAAGAGAAAAAGCTGTCATGAAAAGTTTTTGACACTATCTTGTAGTGCACAAAGCACAAATAAATTTTTAATTTGTGCGCACTTATTTTGTAATGGAACGGGCTGGCCAGGTGCTCAAGCAGAGGTGCTGCTTTGCTGCCTTAGCATCTCTATGAGGAAAGCGCAGAGCTTGCCTGGGAGAAGAATGAGCAGCTCCAATGGTTCCTCATTATCCCCTGTGAATAAGACCTACACCACTCACAATGAGATATTTGGGGATCATATCATATTGTGGGAGGAACCAGAGTCCGTACAGGGAGTCAAGAGCTTACCTGATTTACTTGGTTACAAATCTCAGCGTGTCCACTGCTTGGTGTCAATTGAATTGGAATTGTGGTCACTAGGTTGAGGATGTAACTCACCAAAAACAAAAAAGTTTACACTTAAAGTTTATTTGCAGCAAATAAATGCACAACTGAAAATATTTTCCAAAGTAGTGATTCCCTAGTTTGGATAGAGCATGTAAATTTAATAAGGTGATATATGATTTTTCCTGAGGCAAATTTCATCATGTAGAGAGATTAGGACACATTAGCCGAGGATCACTAAATATATGTGCTTCAGCATACTTTATGTAGAATGGACACGCAGTTTAATTTCCTCCATGGGTGAAGATCACAGCATTCATTGCCCTTGCTAAGTGAACGAGTGTCTCCATTGGTTACTATTTGCCCCAGGGACTGAGACCAAGCCCCTCAGGTCATGCTGGTCTGGGGGTGGCGGGTTACCTTGTGTTGTCAGATGAATCAAATTCAATCCAGGTAGTCAAGGATCCTTCCTGGCTACCTTGGTTACTCATAAGAAATTTCAAAATAAATGCTTTGGTATATTCCCTGTTGTGAACACGAGGCTGTTTTTTTTGTTTGATTTTTCTTTGCTTTGTTTTGGATATGTTAGCATTCCAGTAAAGAAGCGGGCACTTCCTGATCATTGGTGCATTCCCTTGAGGTTATTTGTGAATTAGGGTGTTCACAATACCATGGCAGCCAATCTCATATCACCAATGGTGAATAGAGAGTAACAGAAAGGTATTGTACCAAGAGTACACCAACTGGAAGTGCTGGAGAAAGCAATGATTCATACCGCAGGTGGGATGGGATGGGATGGTGTGAGATTTTTGTCATGCTACTCAGAACGCTGTGAAATTTAAACTCATGCACTGTTGTCACTGGCATTTTCTAAGTTCACAAAAACCTGAGAAAGTAAAACCATGGATAAGGGAAACCAATGCCGTCAAATTGCTGAAAGACAAGGAGGTAATCTTGAGAGCAGTAAGAAAGAAATGACTTATATAAGACAAAATTAGCTAATATCTGTACAGAATCCATGGTGCCTGGAAAGCAGTGGGATGACATGACTAAAGGAAAAAAATTGATCAAACAATAATTTTATTACTGTAAAATTATGCTTCAAAGATAATGAAAAATTGTATACTGAGAAGTTTGTTGTGTGTAAACAATTCCTCAAGAAATTCTAATAGAGTTATCAAGCTTAAATGAAATGATAAGAGACAGTACCTTAAGTCCACATGGAATAACAAGAACCAGTGGAATATACAGCTATGTGGGTAAATATATAATCTATTACCACAGATTTTATATTTGTAACACCTTTCTATTCATTTTTAAAAATTCTGAGCTATGCAAACTATATTTTCCAAATAAATTAAAGTTTAATTAAAATGTGCAAAATAATTAATGGAAATGTTAAGGCACTATTTACACAGTAGTATGTTTTATTGTTACACAGATCCTCAAGTAAAATGGAATAGTGTAATATGTGACATAATGACATGATTCAATACATGACAGCTTTAGCATATTAACCTTCATTTTTATTTAATAATAAATTGCACACATAATGTGAATATAGGTAAAAATATACTGTAAGATGGGTAGGGTGGCCCATGCCTATACTCCTAGTGGCCTGGAAGGCATTAGATGGAGTTTCAAAAGTTTAAATCAAACTCAACAAATCAGGGTGGCTCTAAGAAAAATAGCAATACCCTGTCTCAAAATAAAAATGTATTTTTAAAATTTTTTTAACAACCTTACAAGATTTTAACAAAATAATATAAAATGTGTATAAAATGTGTAAATATTCTGGATATTGCAATTATCCCCAGGAGTGCCCACCCAATTACCCTCCCTTATCCCTCCCTTCCCTTTCCCTTTATAACTCTAAAAAAAGGTATTAAATTGTAAAGCATTACATCTTATCTGGATTTATCTCATGTTACTAGACCAAGTTTCTCATTGTCCAGGGTCTAGTCCCCACCTCCACCTATGAGTGGAGACAATTGACCCTTAGATCTCTGGGTTAAGCTGATTTTACTCATCATGATCTCTTCCATAACCATCCATTTACCCTCGAAAGCTGCAAGGTCATTGTTTCTAATTGCTGTGTAATATTCCTTTTAAAGAGAGAGAGAGACAAAGGGACAGTGAGAGAAAGAGATATTTTTTATTTAGTTTTTCATGTGGCCTTCACTGCTCCAATACATCATCGTATACGTGGTATTAGAGCTTGAACTCACATACTTCTGCATGCCAGGCAAGTGTCAAAACCATGAAGCCACCACTCCAACTCCTCAAAATAAAAATTCAAAAAGGCCTGGAAACGTGTCTCAGGGGTTAAGCATATCTGAATTCAATAGAAAGTAAAAAAGTAAAAATTTGAAATTATAACTCAGTGCAAAAACCACCAAAATAATTTAATATAATTGTTTATGTGAGAACTGTTTTCTCCAGTTTTAAAAAGTGAAGAATAGAGGTAGAGTGGTGGCTCAGTGGATAAGGTGCTTGCCTGGCATGTGCAAGATTGCAGGTTCAAACCCCAGCACTACTTACACACAAAAAAATGTCTGAGCAATGAAAGCCTTATGAAAAACTAAATAAAGTTGATTCTGTCTTTCTTTTTCTGTCTGTCTCTCTTTTTAAAAAAGTGAAGAATGTTTAGTTATATTTAATTATAATAAATTTATATCCTTCTAGAGATGAGCTATTTGTACCAAGCTATGACAATTAATTAAATTGTGAGGACTTTATTACTTCTAGCACATCAGCTAATAATGTTTAATAAAATGTAAGCAAAAGTTAAAGGCAACTAAACATTTTCTATGTTTAAATGATTTAGCTCTTCATATCCACAAAGTAACACAGATATGAGGCATAGATGGGGACTTTACCATACATTTTAAATTTTTCAACGCTGTTCTTTACTGTAAATATATTGACGTTATCTAAGGCATATATTTTGGACAGTGCTATTCTACCCTATTACAGGTATTAATTAGGTTTCAGATGTTGAAGAAAATCTGAAATGTCTTGGACCCATTATTTACATTTTTAGGGTTTCCATGCACTGTGAATTCTCAAGAGTTTAATAATGTTTGAGCCATAGGTACAAATTTACAACAATTTTTCCACTTCACTCTTTCATCATTATGAATTCTCTGGTGATGAGAAAGGTGGAAAAACTGTTGGAGACATTGCCACATTGTTTTTACATTTCTGTTATGATTCTTCTAGTATGAAATACGGTTGAACCATCCTTAAATCAGGGCCACAAGGTTCTCATCTGAGCTTATGTGCAGTATAAAATATCTGCTGTTCACTGTGGTGTGATCTTTCATTAAAACCTTTGCCATGTTCTTAACATTTGTAGCTTTTCTCCCCAGTGTGAATACTTTGATGGTTTATAAGTTGTACTCTTTAATTAAAAGCTTAGACAAATTCTTTACATGTGTAGGTCTTCTCTCCAGTATGAATTTTGTGGTGAACTGTAAGTTCTGATCATTGTTTAAAAGCTTTGCTACATTCTCTGCATATGTAGGGCTTCTCTCCAGTACGAATTCTGTAGCGTATTATAAGTAATGATCTTTTAAAAGCCCACATTCTTCACATTTGAAGGGCTTCTCTCCAGTATGAACTCTGTGGTGTCTTGTAAGGTGTGATCTTTGTTTAAAAGCCTTTCCACATTCTTCTCATTTGAAGGGCTTCTCCGCAGTATGAATTCTGTAGTGTTTTGTAAGTAATGATCTTCGTGTAAAAGCTTTGCTGCATTCTTCACATTTGAAGGGCTTCTCTCCAGTATGAATTCTGTAGTGTTTTGTAAGTTCTGATCTTCGTTTAAAAGCTTTGCTGCATTCTTCACATTTGAAGGACTTCTCTCCAGTATGAATTCTGTAGTGTTCTGTAAGTTCTGATCTTTGTTTAAAAGCTTTGCTGCATTCTTCACATTTGAAGGGCCTCTCCCCAGTATGAATTCTGTAGTGGTCTGTAAGGTGTGATTTTTGTTTAAAAGCTTTGCTGCATTCTTCACATTTGTAGGGCTTCTCCCCAGTATGAACTCTCTGGTGTACTATAAGTTGTGATCTTTGTTTAAAAGCTTTGCCACATTCTTCACATTTGTAGGGCTTCTCTCCAGTATGAATTTTGTGATGTATTCTAAGTACTGATCTTCGTTTAAAAGCTTTGCTGCATTCTTCACATTTGAAGGGCTTCTCTCCTGTATGAATTCTACAGTGTTTTTTAAGTTCTGATCTCTGTTTAAAATCTTTGCTGCATTCTTGACATTTGAAGGGCCTCTCCCCAGTATGAATTCTGTAGTGTTCTTTAAGTTGTGATCTTTGTTTAAAAGCTTTGCTGCATTCTTCACATTTGTAGGGCTTCTCTCCAGTATGAATTTTGTGATGTATTGTAAATGCTGATCTTTGTTTAAAAGCTTTGCTGCATTCTTCACATTTGAAGGGCTTCTCTACAGTATGAATTCTATAGTGTTCTTTAAGTTGTGGTCTTAGTTTAAAAGCTTTGCTGCATTCTTCACATTTGAAGGGCCTCTCCCCAGTATGAACTCTCTGGTGTACTATAAGTTCTGATCTTTGTTTAAAAGCTTTGCCACATTCTTCACATTTGTAGAGCTTCTCTCCAGTATGAATTCTTTGGTGTACTGTAAGGTGTGATCTTTGTTTAAAAGCTTTGCTGCATTCTTCACATTTGAAGGGCTTCTCTACAGTATGAATTCTACAGTGTATTGTAAGTTGTGATCTTTGTTTAAAAGCTTTGCTGCATTCTTCACATTTGTAGGGCTTCTCTCCAGTATGAATTCTATAGTGTACTGTAAGTTGTGATCTTTGTTTAAAAGCTTTGCCACATTCTTTACATTTGTAGGGCTTCTCTCCAGTATGAATTCTGTGATGTATTCTAAGTAATGATCTCTTTTTAAAAGCTTTGCCACATTCTTCACATTCGTAGGACTTTCCAGTATGAACTCTCTGGTGTGATGTAAGTTTTGAATTTTTATTAAAATATTTCCCACATTCTTCACACTTGCAGGGCTTCTCTCCAGTATGAAGATGGTGATGTTGAGTAAGGTGTTTAATTTTATTTAACATGTTGTCACATTCCTTGTATTTGTAGGGCTTTCCTCCAGTGTAAATACCTTGGTGTTGAGGAAGGGTTAAAAAATTATTTGAGTCTTTGGTATATTCTTTACAATTGTAGGGCTTATCTGTTGTATGAATCTTCTGATGCTTAACAGGGGGTGATCTTTTATTAAAAGTTTTGGAACACCCTTTAAGTATGCTGGGTTGCATATCTCCATAGAATGCACATTGTTTGAAAAGGCTTGAGTTATCAAAAGCTTTGATACATTCTTTAAACGTACAGGACTCTCTTTCAGTAAAAATTTTCTTGTACAGAGTAAGAGTTCCAATCTGATTAAGAGTTCCTTCACATTCCCTGGATTTGTAAGGTTTGTCTTTCCTATGAACATTTTGATGGGGCAGGACCTTTGAGCAATGAACAAGGACTTTATCACAATTTCCATCTATGTAAAGGTTGTTTGAAAATTCATCTGTGTGAGAAGTCAAGGCTGAAATATATGAAAATAACAATTATTTTACTTAGTAAACGTAGGTGAATATATTCTGCAAAAATAATACATGAAATTGTTGTCATGTCAGGACATCAGAAGGATAGAATAGTAGTAAATCCAAGAACATCATTACTCCAGAATTATATAAACTATATAAAATGCATAGACAATATTACTTAGTCAGAATTGCCCTACCTATGTTAGAGATTACACAATAAGAGTACATTACTAAGGAAAGCAAAAGAGTAGAGGGAAAAAAGAAGTGTTACTTTTATAAACAAAACAATTTCCTCCAAAACACAGAAGTGTGCAGTAAGGAACAATCTACCAACTCCTTTCTCTCAGTAGAATGAGAGACATGTGAAATATATTCAAACATTTGTGGTTTCCTTGGGGACTACCTGAAAACTGGTTTCTGTCTACCATGAGAGAAAGACCTGAAAATAACAGATGGCACGATGATACCACAGATATTCACAGGAGTAAGTTATCAATGAATGCTCAAGAAGAAATATGGACAGAATTTTCAATGGTAAAAACACACATATATCTAGAGAAAATATACCAAGAAAAGAAGTTTGAGAAGCAATGAAAGACTGTCATATTAGCTGGATGATGCCAACATGACCATCAAGAGAAATGACTTGTTTTCTGTTTTTTAACGTTTGATATTTACTGATATATTTCACTGATAAATTAAATTTTATGCATTTACTCAGATACATGGTGCTTTAAAGTTTATATACATGTGAAATGATTAAATGTAGTGAATTGGTCCATGCATGATTTCATGTAATTATCAATTTTGTGCTTGGGAAGTATAAAATACTTTGTATTTGTGCATAAATACTCATTGTTTTAGCATTTATGAAAAATAGAATATACTGCCCTCACCATGTGGCACAATAGAACACGTTGGACACTCTTATGAATACTAAAATAAAAATTTGCAGATTTTGACCAACACATCAATACTACACAAAACAGAGAACCTTGGGAGCACAATTTTACTCTCTGCTTTTCTGAATTCTACAT
>PVKS010054504.1:0-10037 GCA_004027875.1 Aplodontia rufa
CTTATAATGTTTATTGGGAGCAGAGCCTCTTTTGTGAAGTGATTGTTCAAGTGTTTTGTGTAGTTTTTAAAACTGAGATGTCTGCATTTTTCTCACTGACTTTTTAAAAAAAGCTTTTTGGAGGCTGGAGCGGTGGCTCGGTAGTTACAGCGCTTGCCTGGCATGCACAAGGACATGGGTTCGAATCCCAGCACCCACATACACAGCAAAGAGTCAGAGCAACGAAAGCCACATGAAAGACTAAATAAAATTGGTTCTCTCTCTCTCACACTGTCCCTTTCTCTCTTTAAAAAAAAAGTTTTTTGTTGGTGCTTAATAATTACACACATTAGAGTCATTGTGACATACTCATATGTGCACATAACATAATTTGATCAATTTCACCTACAATGTCTTCCCCCTGCTCTCCCTTCCCCTATCTACCATGTTCCATTGTCCCACTTAAGTATGATGACACCTGTTTCCTGCTGGGCCCCCGAGTGATACTCATTTTAAATTATTAGTAGCTATCATTAAAATTCCTAACATCATGAATTCTACTAGCTTCTTTTTTTGTGTATGTGTTTTGTATTTTTTTCAATTTTTATTAAGGAGCTGAGTTATTGTACAATCATAAATGCATATAAAGTAACAATATGATACATATTTGTCCTTAAACCATAATTACCCCTACATCACCCACACCCCAGTCTCTTGATTCTTCTACATTTCGCCCCTTCTATGAGCTTCTTGGCAGAGTTTTTTCAAACATGATACAAATAGAGGCCATCTGAGTAATACAGAAGGTCTTCAGCATACAGCGTCTCCCTCCCTGGCCCTCCAGGATGAGTGCCCAAGTGAAACTGAGGCAGGAGGCCACAGGAAACTTCCACTGCTAACACCTCAGCAGCCATGGTATCTGGTGCAAGATCTTTTTTTTTTTTTTAATAACTTTATTTAGTTTTTCACATGGCCTTAGTTGCTCCAACACTCAGTTGTGTACGTGGTGCTGGGGTTTGAACCCGGGTCCTCATGCTTGCCAGGCAAGCACCGAAACCACTGAGCCACCGCTCCAGCCCCACTGGTGCAAGATCTTTGAACTATAATCTGGCCTCGTGGTCTCCTCCAGGACACAGATGGCCACTGACAGCGCCACATTTAAAATTCAAAATGTGAAACTCTGAATAATGAAGCCATCTGGTCCATATTATGTTGTCCAACAATTATAAGTAATGTGAGCTATAAATGCAACAAGCAAGAGGAAGCAAACAAGAGACCATTAATCAATACACACAGTTTGTGTGAGATATGATGACTCAAGTGTATTTACACAAACACGGAAATTCCTTTTTCAGGAGCCGCTTTAAACGGTGGGTTAAAACACGCCTAGATTGAAATATACAACCTGGAGCCGGGCGCAGAAGTGCTCACCTGTAATCCCAGCAGCTCAGGAGGCCGAGGCAGGAGGATCGCTACTTCAAAGCCAGCCTCAGCAATTTAACGAGGCCCTAAGCTTTAATGAGACCCTGTCTCAAAATAAAAAGGGCTGGAGATGTGGCTTAGTGGTTAAGTGGTTAAGTTCCCCTGGGCTCAATCCCCTACAGAGAGAGAGAGAGGGAGAGAGAGAGAGAGAAAGAAAGGAAGAGAGAAAGAAAGAAAGAGACACAACTTTCCAGGGCCCTTCAGTCACATAATTTCTCTGCAGTAATCAAAACCTGCATGAGAATTTCACACAGACAACCTCAATGCTGACTTTTGAGAATGCACAAAGTTATATATAAAAGGAAACAGGAACACTCACAGTTCTGAATCTAAAGGAACTTCATAAGGTTATATCAAAAGGACACTTTAATAGAGAGGACCCTATGAAACTAATAAGATTTGTCATCATCAGCCTCACTCACAAAACCTATAGGAGCTCCAGTGGGAAAAGACCCCTCAACTTCAATATACCCATAATGAAACAAATGCTCCTCCCTTCCCAACCTGGACCTTCTAGACTGCGAACATAAGCAGCTGAATTGATAATGATGCAATAACGTGAGAAAAGAAACACATTCAAGCCACACAGTTGATTTCTCAAAATAGGGAGTGAAGTTGAACAGATTATTTGTTCTCGATTCTTCCTTCCTTCCCCTACTTTACCAGGATGACTATAGGCAGAGAGAAAATAAATGCCAACCCTCTCTTATTTGGGACTTGGGCCCTGTGGCTTGTTTTAGCCAATGGAATTAAAGCAGAGTCCTTAATTGTGTTCACATAGTTTGGCTTGGCCTCCTTTTTATACCTCTACCATTGACCTCCAAAAGGACATGCCATGGGTAGCCACTAGTGACATATGGAGTAGACCAGAAAACAACCTAGCCGGAAGTCATGTCTTACAGAGCAAAAAACCACCTGCAGATCCCCACAGAAGAAATAAAGACTGGGTTGGGGATGTAGCTCAATGGTAGAGTGCTTGCCTAGCATGCACAAGGCCCCGGGTTCAATCCCCAGAACTGCAAAAATACATTGTTTTAAATTTAAAAATAAATTCTTGCTTTTGCAAGCCATTGAGATTTGAGGAATTAGTTGTTGTGTGCCATTATTACAGCAGAAACCTAATACAGGTTTCTTCCCTGCTCCAGGAAGACAAAATAAGTGCATACAATAATCTAAACTTGGTGGTTCAGTGTACAAACACACACACACAAACACACAAACTTTTAATCCACTGCACACATTTTTGCTGTTGTTGTTGTTGTTACCAGGGATTGAACCCATGGGCACTTATCCATTGAGTCACATTCCCAGCCTTTCTTATATTTTTATTTTGAGACAGGGCCTCATTAAGTTGCTGAGGCTGGCTTTGAATTTTTGATCCTCCTGCCTCAGCCTCCTGAGTTGCTGGGATTACAGGTGTGTATCACAGTGCCCAGCTAGCAATCTGTATTTTTTTTAAGAGAGAGAGACAGAGAGAGAGAGAGAGAGAATCAATTTTACTTAGTTTTTCATGTGGCTTTCATTGCTCCAACACTTTGTTGTGTATGTGGTGCTGGGGTTCGAACCCGCATCCTCGAGCATGACGGGCAAACACTGCAACCACTGAGCCACCGCTCCAGCCCTCACAATCTGTATTTTAACAAAAGCTCCAGATGATATGTGTTCAAATTTGAGAAATACTGGTATATATGAGTGACTGTAGTTAGAGAGTTCATTGTACTGTTTTATTTTTGTGTAACGCTGGGAAGCTTCCACAGTAAAAAGCTTTTTTATCTAGAAAGACAGGTTTCAGGGTTCATAAATGTACAGTTCTATCATTCTATTATCATTTCAAATTTTTCTTTTTTGAAAAAAAATACAGGGTCATGTAGAAAATTTGAATACAAACAGAATAAGGAAATTACTCCTAATCTCATTCAAATATAACTACTAATAACATTTTGTTTTAATCAGTCCTTTGTTTTATGCAAATATGAGTTGTATGTATTCTGTATTGTATAATATATAATATATTTTGTATAAATGAGTGGTATTGTACATACTGCAAGTTAATCTTGTTTATTTTTCCTAATATTGTAGATATGTTCTACAATTTATGCATTATTTCCCTTTTCTTTTGTTTCAATTTTACCAGTTTGATAATCTAAAAAGCCAGTGTATTTGTTATACATGCTTATAACCTCAGAATTATCAATATAAATACTCAATAGATGTTAGAATTCCTAGTTCAATTCTGTTCTCTCGAAATAATGTATGATTAAGAAATTGCTGCAATTATGTATTTGATTATACATTCTCATTCCAGACATGGAGAGTAATTCTAAGACACTTTCATTTCCTTGGACGACTTCCTCTTTACTGGTGTGTTATTTCGGAAAAAGAAATTGTAAGTTCGGCCATTTACGTTGAAGATTGCTTTGGTAACTGTTTACAGTGATTTGATGTAGGTTTCAGAGTTCATCTTAAGCACTGGGAAGTTAAATCTCAATTCTAGTGTACATAAGGATCACCTTATTAAAGCAAGGATATCCAAGCCCGGCCTCTGGAAATTCCAACACAAAAGTCTCAGTATTTGCATTTCCAATTAGCTTCCCCAAGGGATAGTGACCCAGCTGATCCTCTCTACTGAGTAAGGCTGTGCTGTAGTGGAGAGGGGTATCCAAAGAAGAAACATCCTTGTGCCCATTCTTTTTTTTAAGATGAGAGAGGGACAGTGAAAGAGAGAGAGAATTAATTTTTATTTTTATTTAGTTTTTCATGTAGTTTTCATGTGTACGTGGTGCTGGGGTTCGAACCTGCGATCCTCAAGCATGTCAGTTACAGCACTTGCTGTAACTGCTGAGCCGCCATTCCAGTCCCCTTGCGTCCATTCTTTACACAACTACTTGAGCATGTTCTGAATCAAGCGCACTGTGCTAGGAACAGAAAGTCCTAGCTATAAGGGAAATGCAAATCAAAACTACAATGAGACACCACCTCACATGAAAAATTCGAACAACGACAGATGCTGGAGGGGCTGTGGGAAAAGAGGAACACTGTCACACTGCTGGTGGGACTGCAAACTGGTTCAGCCACTCTGGAAAGCAGTGTGGAGAATCCTCAAAAAATTAAGGATGGAACCACCTTACGACCCAGCTATCTCACTCCTGGGTATTTTCCCAAAGAGTTAGAATCAGCATAGTGATGTGGCTTCATCAATGTTTATAGCAGCTCAATTTACTATAGTTAGATTATGGAACCAACCCAGATGCCCCTCATTCAATGTGTAGATACAAAAACTTTGGTACATATATACAATGGAATACTACTCGGCCATTAGAGAAGACGATATTATGGCTTTTGCAGCCAAATGGATGCAGATGGAAAGAATTATGCTAAGTGAAGTATCCCAATCTCAGAGATTCAAGGGCCGAATGGTATTTCTCATCTGTGGAATCTAGAATACATCGGGAAACAGTATGTTAGACGGCTAAGCTAATAATAACTTCAAATTGTATGATTCTCAATGCAACAGGGAGATGACTCCCTAGGATACTTGGAGGCGTAGGGAGGGGGACAGCGGGGAGGGTGTAGGAAGAACTCCTAGGAGACTGGAGGGTGGGAATTTGGGAAATCATCTCAGAAGGAGATCTCTGCCCTCCACGAGATATCCATTTAACTCAGGGGATCTTCTGGGGGAAACAGCAACAGGGGGAACCCAAGCTGGCCATCCATGACATGGCATTAGTCTTGGATAACTAAGTATATATTCATTTGTTCTTGATTGTTTGACAATGTTTCCCTCCCCAATTGTAACTCCATATTCACCTAATAAAAAAATAAATAAAAATAATAACAATAAAACCTGACAAGGCCATAAAAAAAAAAGAATTGCATGGCCGGGTAGGGTGGTACACGCATGTCATCCCAGTGACTGTAATCCAGCACCCATGCACTCCAGGCTGAGGCAGGAGAATCACAAGTTCAAAGACAGTCTCAGCAACTTCCTGAGTCCCTGTCTCAAAATAAAAATAAAAAACAAGATGGGGATGTGGCTCAGTGTTAAGCACCCCTGCGTTCAATCTTGGTACCAAAAGCAGAAAAAAAGAAAAAGAATTGTATGCTTTTCAGAGGAAGGATCTATTAATTTTTATTTCAAGCAATATTTATGAAGCACCTACTGTGTGTCAGCCATTGTTCCCAACAATAGGAACATGGCTCACAAATAGTATGAACAGCATTGATGAGGTCATATAATGAGTAATAGCCCAAAGGAAGAAACACCCAGTTCAGCCTTGACTGAGTAGGGGACTATCAAGGCAATCTTCTAGAGGAGGGAGACAATGCTTGAGTTTGTAAGTGATTTTTTTCTAAAGAGAGAGGGACAGTGAGAAAAAGAGAGAGAATCAATTTTATTTAGTTTTTCACGCGGCCTTCGTTGCTCCAACACTTGGTTGTGAACGTGGTGCTGGGGTTTGAACTCACGTCCTTGTGCATACTAGCCAACTGCTCCAGCCCTATAAGTGATTTTTTTGTTTAAACTGTTTGTGATGATGATATTTACATGCTTCTCAATAATCTATTTTATTCCCTTTTAAATAGCTTGATTCCAATTATGCAAGCCCAGCAAAAAAATTAAAAAGTAAAACACAATCATTTGGATTGTGCAAATGGTTCTCTGTCAACATGATTAGAAAATCTGAAAATCCGCTACAAAGTACTACAAAATGCTCCGTAAAGTATACCAAATATCTTTGTAAATGCATGAGTGACGCTGTACCTTCCTGTCATGGGAAGTTAGAGCAAATAAATGCCTGTGTCTGTCCCCGAGAGATCTTGAGTCTGAAGGGGCCACAGATATTTCTCATAGAAACAGGAAACAAGGGTTGGGGTTGGAACCAAGGTCATCCCGTCCCAACACACACACACACACACACACACACACACACACACTCACTCTCACATAAAAGTTAGATAAGGTGGTGAGCTTCAGTGAAAGAATAAGTTGATAAGGCCACTAGATATTTTTCAGCAAAATGATTCTTTTAAAGAGAGAGAGGGACAGTGAGAAAGAGGGAAAGAGAGAATCAACCTTATTTAGCTATTCATGTGGCTTTTGTTGCTCCAACACTTCCTCCTCGTGGCACTGTGGTTCGAACCCCCGTCCTCACGCATGCCAGGCAAGCGCCATAATCGCCAAGCCACACTCTAGCCCCGGCAAAATGACTTTTAATTTATTTCATACAACTATTTTACATATAAATGATTTGTACTTGCTTCACTTTGTTTTTTATTACTGTCATAAAATAGCATTTCTCACTGTTAAATAAGCTGTGGCAAAAAGGCTTAAAAGTTTTCACAGCTAGATTGGCTCCCTTGCATAAGATCACTTTCAGGTGTCTCTTGGAGGGGAAAGAAAAGATGCCTTATTAGAAAAAAGACATTTGCAGTTATGTAATGAGTATATGCCACCTTATTTACCTACTTCACTGTTCTTTGCACCTCAAATGATTTATGGCAAAAGAAAACTTCAGGTGCAGACAATAAATAAAGTGTCTTGATTGGATGGCTCCCAATTTGTAGGCCTCACAGCATCGCCTTCACAACCAACCTTTCTCCTAGAGTTTAATTCTAAATGGTTTAGCCCCTAAAGTGCCATCACGGCTGCCTTCCTGAGTTCTAGGAATGGCATAAAGGTGACATTGTAATTAAGAAAGCAAAGAAAACAAAAGTACCATTGAGTTCACCTGACTTATGTTGTACATCTATGTTGTCATTGATATTACCCGTTGCTTTTCCTTTGATACCCTTTCTGAATTCTTTCTGCCTAGAGCCAGAACTGGGTTTAAGCTCTTTCTACAAGACCACAAAGACATCAAGACTGAATAATTGGTATCCCAATAACAGTCAATCCATATTGTACGGCTTCAGACTGAACAAAGAGCAAATGGACTCAGAAAAAGACTAGCACACCTCAACCGAGTAGCAGCTGTGATCTTCGAGACTACCTTCTACCTAATTCAGTAATTCTCCAGGGCAGCCAGCTTGGCCAGGCAGTGGACCCTTCTCTAGGCCAGTGGTATCCTATCTGAGGATGAAGCCCTCTCTCTCTCAATGTAAAGACATCTATTCTCCATGAAGGGGGGTTTGGGTCACGAGCTTCTTGGTGAGTCTTGGGTTTGCAATATACAAATCAGAAGTTAAAAAGTAATTCTTGCCCCTGTATTCTTCTAACCAATAAAAAGTAATATTATATATTAATAAAATTTATATTAATAAAATAATATATTAATAATAACTACATAATAATAGTTGTTAATAATATATTAGTGTGTGTATATGTATATATATACACATATACACACACGTACACACACACTCCATTATGTTACTAAGGATGTAGGATGTATTCTGGATTGGATACTGTCTTAGTTTGGGCTACTATAACAAAAATACCATAAACTGGTCTCTTCTCATAAAGGCACTAATGCCATCATAAGGGTTCCACACGCAGGACCTAATTACCTTTCAAAGGCCCTACCTCCAAATACCATCACAATGGGAATTTGGAATTGGGGAGGTGGCTCAGTGGTGAAGCGCTTGCCTAGCACGTGCAAGGACCCAAGTTCAATCCACAGCACCATGTACACAACTAAGTGTCAGAAAAACAAAAACTAGATGGAAAAATAAAAATTAACTCTCTTTCTCTCAAAAAAATGGGGATTAGGATTCAACATATAAACTGAGGGTGGAGACACACATGTTCAAATCAATAGCAGACACCAACCTTCCTACTTCTGTGGGACCAGGCACAGAACATGGAATATGGAATAAGAGAGAATGAGCTCTTTTGGGGGATCAACCAACCCAGACTAGATATCAAATGTAAAACAAACTTCTGACTGGCATTAAATATCACTTCTAAATTAAGAAACACATCATTTATATAGACACTTGAAGGATTATCTGCTCCACAATTATGGTTTGCCTTAACTGACATTTTAAAACAACTTTCATTGGGTCATTAATATCAGAGAATCCCAGCCTGCTACAGGCTTCCTAGGTTACCATTATTCTGTTTTAGATTAGAAAAGAATCATACTGATGTATAGTTATTTACTGTCAAGCTAAAAATAGCCAGGAATCAGAAGTATAAAAAAGGGTTGTAGAGCAATCTGCAAATTTTAAAAGTTCCTACAGTTCGTTCAACAGCTGAAAGTCTTGCTATTGTTATTATAGAATCCTTACATAAGACAATTCACAGTTCCACAAATCATTTTTGTGCACTGCTTCTCTAACAGAAAGTCGGACATCCACATGGTCGCTTCTTCAGTAAGACGCCATGCCATTGTTCTATTCCTCTATTGAAGCATTCTTGAAACTCAGGTGTTCCTCACATGTAAATCTCACCCTACTAGCCCCTCGCACCAGGCTGAATATCTCTGAACACAGGGCTATAAGTCACCTTTGCATCCCATAGGCCAACCCTCTGCAGGCAAAGTCAACAAAAAATTTTGGATAGGGCTGGGGGTGTAGCTCACCTGTAGAGCATTTGCCTAGGATGTGCAAGACCCTGGGTTCAATTCCCAGCACTGCAAATAATAATGATAATGATGATGATGAACTAAATTACCAAGGTGTCTCAATACTTCTTTTTTTATATATACACACTGAAATTTTAGTATTTATTTATTGCAACAGCTAGTATGATTTAACCAATAAACTTACCTATCAATCTTTTTTTTGTTTTCCACATTTTTATTGATGTATTATAATTGTACATATCAATGGCATTGTTACATATTAGCACGTGCACATAATATAATATGGCCAATCTCCCTCCCCAGCATTTCCCCCCTCCTCCCTGACTCCCAATCCTTGGTCCCTTTCATTTATTGTTCTCCCTTTGATTTTTAGGAGATCCGCCCCACCTTTGTTTTCCTTTTTCCTCTCTAGATATATGAGAGAAAACATTTGACTCTTCAATCCGAGTTCGATTTATTTCACTTAACACAATTGTCTCTACTTCTATCCATTTTCCTGCAAATGCCATAATTTCATTTTTCTCTATGGCTGAATAATCAATACTTCTTCATTTAAATGTTTCATTTTGTGTAATCCTAATGGTTAGAAGGGATAAATTTGCTAATCAACAGTAGCTTCTACCCAACACTTCTCAGTGACTTTGTTTTCTAAACTATGCCTGAATCAAGGACAAAACATAGAAGTAAAACACTAGCAATTAAATTTTCTTTATTCTCCTTTGAATGCAGAAAGTATTCACTACCTGAAAATGTTCTTAAGGGGTTTCTGAATGAGCCTGACAGGTAAATTTCCCCCTTCAACAGTCATAGGTAGAGAATGATAGATGTTAGAATAGCAAACCCAGCCAAGCAGTGTCTTTGCTCCCTTTGAGAGCACTATTTGAGGCTGGGTATGATAGCACATGCCTGTAATACCAGTGATTTGGGAGACTGGAGCAGGAGGATCGTAAGGTCAAGGCCAGCACTCAGCAACTTAGTGAGACCCTCAGCAATTTAGCAAGACCTTGTCTCAAAAGGGTTTTTTTTTAAATTTTTTTATAAAGAACTGGGGAT
>PVKS010054505.1:0-10037 GCA_004027875.1 Aplodontia rufa
ATAATAATTGTTGACATTTCTGAGTTTCTCTGCCTGCCTGTGTATAGCTAGGCTTCTAATGGGATTGAGTATTCCCCACTGTATTGATAATCAGCCTTGTCCCTCTCTCCCCTCCCTGCCTCCCTCCCTTCTTCCACCTTCATAGGTATGAGTCCTCCAGCTTATGTAGAGTTTCAACTATGGTGAGTTTATTACTTAAACTCAGCTGATTATCATGTCTTAGGTTTTTACACTAGCTTTCGCATATGAGAGAAAACATTTGGTCCTCAAGTCTCTGAGTTTGATTTCACTCAGCATATTTTTTTTCCATTTCCATCCATTTGCCTGCAAAAAGCATGATATTATTCTCTCTAATAGCGGAGTAGAACTGCATTGTATATATATCTCACAATTTTTAAATCCATTCATCCAGCAAGGGGCATCTGGGTTGGTTCCATAGTTTAGCTATTGTAAATTGAATTGCTATAAACATTGATGTAACTGTGTCTCTGTAATATGCTGATTTTAACTCTTTTGGGGAAATATCCAGGAGTGGGATAGCTGTACTGCCCCTAATTAAACAAAAGGGGTAACTATAAAACCCTACACATTAGGGGGTGGAGCGGTGGCTCGGTGGTTGCGGCGCTTGCCCAGCATGTGCAAGTACACGGGTTCAAACCCCAGCACCTGAGCACACAACTAAGTGTCTGGGCAATGAAGGCCATGTGAAAAACTCAATAAAAATTGGTTCTCTCTCTCTCTCACTCTCTCTCTCTCTCTCTCTCTCACTGTCCTTCTCTCTTAAAAAAGAACTGTACACATTAAAGTTAAAGCCCAGTACCCCCATTTTAAGACTGTGAAACTGGCCTGCTGGATGTTTAAAACCAAAACCTGAAGAACAAAGTCAAGGAAGTAAAAGGGCCAAGGAAAAGCAGCCAATATTCTGGCCCTGGCTTTTAGGGTCGGCCAGGTCCCAGAAAACTATGGAACAACCTCTGGTTTGTATCTCTGAGTCACATGACCTCCTGATCAGGAGGATCATGAGGCCCTCATAGAAAGTACACGTTCTGCAAAGAGGAAGTCATTAGAAAGGGAAATATCCTTGACATTTCCAAGGGAAGCCACATGTGGTCAACAAGACCCTGACCCACCCTGGCAAATGGCACGACTGGTAGTGGAAGGCTAAAGGAGCCAAGAAGCTTCTCACACATCTCCGAGAACGGCCTCCTGAGGAATCTCAGCTGACCCTTAGGCAAAAAGTCAATTTTGACCAACTTGGTCTTAAACACCAGGCAGGAGAGTTATAAGCAAAGCATAACCATATATAGATATTTAAAAAGAGACAGTGATTCTTTTAATATAACTCAAAATGTATGCTTGTGCAGATGGAGCAGTTGCCTTGCATGCGCAAGGATGCAGGTTCAAACCCCAGCACCATGTACACAATGAAGTCAGAGCAATGAAAATACATGAAAAACTAAATAAAATTCTCTATCTCTTTCTGTCCCCCCTCTCTCTTTTTAAAGTGTGCATGTGTCAGTCCTCCCACAGATGAATAGTTCTAATATTTATCCCTCAGATCAATCTAAAAGATGTAATGTGGCACATAAAAGCCCTAACTAACTTTACCAAGAGAGTCTTAAGGGACACAGCTAAAGGGATCCGTCTACTAACACAGAGGTAATGCCAATAAAAAGCTACATTACAGAAATCAGGTGACATCCCCCAACTCGAGGACATCTGTGCCATTATAAAAAATAAATGTTTTTAGCAACACTACAAATGTTTCCACGGACCTGAATATCCTCCACTCACAAATAACATGTCAGGCCACACACAGCTCTCTTCAAAGGCTGGCTGATAACACTGTTTCTGTAGTAATAGCTTGCAGAAAATAATGTTTCGTTGCATTGTTTTTTGTTCTAGCATGATCCCTCCCCCACATACCCCATATCCAGTCACCTGCTAACCACCATCATGGACCTCTGGACTGCCCTGCTGCACAGGATGCCTAGAGTCCATTAAGCACCAGATGGTCATGGAAATATGACCCTCCATGGAGCTGCCGCCCAACTTCTACTGAGGCCCTGAAGATGGACCCTCTGGAGAATTTCCCTAACTGCAACAGCCAATGCCCACCATGAGCAAGAATAAGGCAGGACGAACATTGATTGTCCGTTTCCCCGATAGCAGTCAAGGATCTCTTCAGAGGGGCAATTGAGATAGGAGAGAGATTATCTGTAGACAGATAGAAACGGGGACCTTGGAGAATGGGATCCCACCCCTCAGGTTAAATCCCTAGACTAAAACCTTTGCTTTTGGCTGCCTGACTAGAAGGCCCCCACTCATGCTTGGATGCCCAACTCTTCTCCTTGGGAGGAACACCCCAACCCAATTCAGTGCCTCTATTCATTTTAATTCCCACTATAGCTTCCCAAAGCCCTCTGCCTCGACTGTCCTCTTATGCTGACCAGAAGCTTTTCCTCACCCATTAACGTCCCTGTCAGTGCTCCTCTCTGAGGTGTCAGCCACAGTGTGAAACTCCTCCGGGCCCACTGTGGGCACTCACTACATTCCCATTACAATTTCCTTATGAGACCCTGTCTTCAGCTAGAACAAGTTGTCTCCTATCCCCTTTCCGGCTGTCTTGGCTATAACCAGTGAATCTTCTTCCTGTCCAGAATTAACACATCCGTTTACCCGCTAACTGGGCAGGAGCTTGCCTAGCTCCCTTCCTCTTCCCAATTCTCTGTATAATTATCAGCCTTGCTGCTGGGCCCTCCATGCTTTGGCTCTTTACCTCCCTTTCACAGAGGATCATCAACACTACTACCGATCAGAGGGTCCAGAACATCCTCCCGCTGAGCTCTATTAGAATCAGTACCAATGCCTACAGAAGTCCTGGACTGGTGCCCCCTCTCAGCAGGAAGTAAGTTAAGAGATACCCTAGTCCCTTCTCTGTCTCACCTCTTTTCCTATCAAAAGAAAAGAAAAAGGCAGGAATGTTAGGTAGAACTTGACCTAGGCAACACCATTTTGAATCTTCTCCTCTTAGAACAAGACCCCCTATCCCTAAACCCCAGACCCACCTAATCTCTAAACCCTGGACCCACCTGTCCCTAAATCCCTGACCCACCTGATCCCTAAACTCCAGACCCACCTACAATACTTCACCATCAGGGAAAGAAACCCAAAGCCTTCCATCTTCAGAAAGGCCCTTCCCTGGCAGCTCCCTAGCAACTCCATAATCTTCTTTTCCCTTAGTGCTCTGCATCTACCCCAGTTTATAAGTGGAAGATGGGTTCCAGACTCCACTGGGGCCCCCTCCACAGGTTTCTCCCAATAAACCTGTTACCGTTGGGTTGGAGTGGTGGGCTGGAGCGGTGGCTTGGCGGTTACGGAGCTTGCCCGGCATGTGCGAGTGCACGGGTTCAAACCCCAGCACCACGTACACAGCTAAGTGGTGGAGCAACGAAAGCCACGTGAAGGACTCAATAAAAATTGATTCTCTCTCTCTCTCACACACAGACTGTCCTTCTCTCTTAAAAAACAAAGAAAAAAAAAAGTTTCGGTTGAGCTGCTGCCAGTCTCCTATTTCCTCCACTCGCTTCTTTCCTTACAAGGAACAGGACAATAGTGGCAGCCTGACGATGTGGCATACGCCTGTCATCCCAGTGACTCAGGCTGAGGGGGGAGGATTGCAAGTTGGAGACCAGGCTCAGCAATTTAGCAAGACCCTATTTCAAAATAAAAAATTAAAAGGGCTGGGGATATAGCTCAGTGGTAGAATGCTTGTCTAGCATGTGGGAGGCCCTGGGTTAAATCCTCAGTTCTACACACATAAAAAACAACTTAACTAAACAAAAGTTATTGGAGATATTTACTTAATATCCTGCTGAAAAAGCCCCTGTCCCCAAGCTAAAAGAAATCATGCATCATTTTGACTCCAGAGAATAAAGATGCTGTTTAATTAAAAATATAGACCAATAAAAAATAATTTACCAGGGGGTTGGGGATTTAGCTCAGTGACAAAGTGCTTGCCTAGCACGCAGCGAGGATACGGGTTCAACCCCCAGTACCCCCCCCACACACAAAATTGGGCTGGGGGCGTAGCTTGGTGGTGGAGTGCTTGTGAGTACCTGAGGCCCTGGTTTCAATCTCCATTCCTGCAGGAGGTTGGGGAGTTTGTCAAAAGGGCAAGCCTCAGCTGTAAGGAAAGAAGCAAGTGGAGTGGAGGACATAGGAGAGTGGCGGTGGCTCAACAGTAACAGGTTTTTGACAGAAACCTACAGTGGAGGCCCACTACAGTCTGGGGCGTCTTCCACTTACAGGCTGGGGCACACATAGAGGACTAAGGGGAAATAGCATTAGGGTGTTGCTAGGGAAGGGCTCTTTCTGAAGATGGAGGGCTCAGGGTTTCTTTGCTTGATGGTGGAGTATTGTAGGTGGGTCAGGGCTTTAGGGGAAGGTAGCTCCAGGGTTTAGGATTAGGTAGGTGTGGGGTTTAGGGATAGGTGGGTCTTATTCTAAGATGGAGGATAAGATTTAAAATGGTGTTGCCTAGGTCAGTTCTACCTAAAAATAGCTACCGATTGTTAGAAATAAAATTATTAAAAATCCTGAGGTGCCCTAAGAAAATCAAACATATCCAGAAATGGCTGAGCAAGACAGACTTCTGCAGAAGGGTGCGCTCACTGGATGCCATGAGCAAGCACACCTGAGCAGGCAGCCTGCCTGCTTATGCCTCCAACCTGACGCCATCCTACCCTTCACTCTGATTGGGGGATCTCAGGGGTACAATCTGCACAATTAGCTAATATAAAATTAGGGCGAGTACAGAAAAGAGCTATGAGATATATCTGTTAGGGAATTTTAAAATGGATTATCTCTGACCACATGGTTTCCCAACTTCAGATGGCTTTGTTTTACATGGGAAACTTGAGACTGAATGCAACATTCTGAAAATATACCATCAGACTTCCTGTTTCTCACACTGAAAACAGTGATTTCTGTTGAGCATTTAATCAAAAGGAATGAACCCCATTTTAAAAAGAAAATTAGGAAGGACACCCACCCTGTAATCCTCCCACACTTCCAAAAGAGAAGGAAGGTAAATTTGATACAGATGGTCAACCACTGTATAGATTTGTTTTTGTTACCAGGGATTGAACCCAGGGACGGTTAATCACTGAACCACATCTCCAGCCTATTTTGTATCCATTTTCAGAGGGTCTTTCTAAGTTACTCAGGACCTCACTAAGTTCCTAGGGCTGGCTTTGAACTTGTGATCCTCCTTCCCCAGCCTCCAGAGTTGCTGGGATTACAGACGTGCACAAATGCACACTGCACAGTATCTTAAATAAATAAATAAACTTGGTGTTCCATTAACCTCTGCAACCATTCTAACTTCAGGCCCACTGTCTGCAATCGTTCTCTAGGATTAGTTTTTCTGCTCGCCTGCCTGCCTGCCTGCCTGCCTTCCCTCTCTCTTACTTTTCTTTTTTCTTCTCTAGCAAAATAGTCAAAATTTGTCTTTGCTCTTGCTTATAAGAATGTCCTCAAGGATTTTGGAGTCTCCGATTATTTCCTCTACTCATTTACAGGAAAAGTTGGAGAAATTTGTTCCACCAGGGGGATCTGTGATTATTGCATAGGTAGATGATTTGCTAGTAACTAACCTCAGAAACTAAAGAGCAGCAGGAAACTGATGCTTTGTTGCAATTTCTCACTTGGCTAGGATGTAAGGTCTCATTAGACGAATTGCAAAGCTGAGGTGGGAATATTATTTAGACCATCTGTCTAAACACAGAGTGTTACAATCTAGAAATCAGCCCATTTTGCAAATAAAAGAGCCTACTACCTACAAAGAAAAAAAAAGTGGCCAGTTTGGGACTACTGCAGTGTTCTAGATGGTGGATTAGCCCTAGTTTTGCAGAAGGTCCTGGGGGTACATTTGCATGGTAACTCTCCAGATCTTCTGATTTGCTCCCAAAATCCTAAGAAGTTTTAGAAATAGATGTATGTTTTCGTTTATCTGTTTATTTTCTGATACTGGGACTCATACTCAGGACCTCTGGCATGCTAGGCAAGAGCTCTACCACTGAGCTACATCTCCAGCCCTCTGAAGAGGCGTTGGAACAATTGAAAGTGTCTGCAGCTATTCCTCTAGCCATGGGATTCCAAATTTTGAAAATCTTAAATTGTTATTCTTATTCCTACTGCTCCCTCCCACTCCAGTACTGGGGATTGAACCCAGGGGTACTCTCCCACTGTGCTATATCCCTAACCCTTTTTATTTTTTTATTCTGAGACAAGGTTTCACTAAATTGCTGAGGCTGGCCTCAAACTTACCATCGTCCTGTCTCAGCCTCCTGAGTCTCTAGGATGATAGGCATGTGCCACATGTAATGTTTAATCTGAATCGTCAACTTGATTAGATTAAGAGCCTTCTGCGTGTGTCACTAGGGTGTTTCTAGGAATGATATGTGGGATAGCAAACTACCCTAAGTGTGGGCAGCCCCATCCAAAAGGTTGGAGGCTTGGATGGAAAACAAGGTGGAAGAACAAGGAAGCACCAGATGCAAGTCCAATTCTTCTTTTTCTCCTCTTCCTCCTTCTTTTTGAGAGGGACAGAGGGAGAGAGAGAATCAACTTTATTTAGTTTTTCATGTGGCTTTCATTGCTCTCACACTTCATTGTGTGCGTGGTGCTGGGATTTGAATCCACGTCCTCTTGCATGCCAGGCAAGCACCACAACCACTGAGCCATCTCTGCAGCCCCCCATTCTTCTTGAACGTGTTCTTGATTGCTTGTGTGATCTTCTGAGGACGTCAGACTCCAGCTCCTTCACTCTTCCCAAGCAGACTCTGCCCAGAGATTGTGCAGGGAGTTTCCAGGCCTTCAGTGCAGGACCGGGGTAGCATCCTTGATCCCTCTTGGTCTGACGCTTCAGCATTCTGCACTGTGCAGCTACTGGCTCCTGCAGCTCTCCAGCCTGCAGGCAGCCATTGTGGGACTACCCAGCCTCTGTTGTGTAAGCCAAGCTAATAAATCCCTTCTTATAATTATATATATATATATATATATACTGTTCCTATAGAGAACCCTAATATACCAGCACACCCAACCATATTGCATGCTTCATCCTATTTACCCACAGTGGTATCCTTGGGATGAAAGCAGCCCACCTAAGGTTTCCTGGACTGTGCAGACTTCTCATAGGTCCTTGGAAGCTTGCATTTGTTTGCAGTTGAGTCTGCACAAGCAGGTGGATTACTAACAGTTGCTAGATCTACAGCTCCTGGTTATAGACCTAACATGAATATACATGCTACTGATAACTCAGTCATAGCTCAGGGCAACTTTGGAAAAATTGCTGAATTCCATGGAAACTTAATTATTTAATGGAGAAAATTTTCAGCACCCTGCTTATATGTCAAGACTTACTCCAGAGCTCAAACAAGGCAGAAGTTTCTAGGTGTTTCTAGAGTAAGATGCTCTTGGGCTAGAGTGCAGCTCAGTGGTAAAGCATTTGCTTAAAGCATGCAGAAGGTCCTGGGTTCCATTCCCAGCACTGCAAGGACAAAAAAAGCCTCTCAGCTGGGGCGGGGTGCACACCTGTAATCCCAGAGGCTCAGGAGGATCACAAGTTCAAAGCCAGCCACAGCAGGGCTGGAGGAGTGGTTCAGTGGTTACAGCACTCGACTCTTGCCTGGCATGCATGAGGATGAGGGTGCCAACCCCAGCACCCAGGTACACAACAAAGTGTCAGCAATGAAAGACACATGAAAAACTAAATAAAATTGATTCTCTCTTTCTCTCTCTCATTGTCCTTTTCTTAAAAAAAAAAAAAAAAGACAGCCACAGCAATTTAGCAAGGCCCTAAGCAATATAGGGAGACTGTGTCTCAAAATAAAAAACAAAAAGAGTTGGGATGTGGCTCAGTGGTTAAGCACCTCAGCTCTGGGTTCAATCCCCAGTAGAAAGAAAGAAAGAGGAAGGAAGGGAGGGAGGGAGGAAGGAACAAAGAAAAGAAAAGAAAGAGGAAAAAAAGAAAAAGAAAAGTTTCTCAAAAGAAAATGGGAAAATGAATTGAAAAGAAGACTAAAAGAAATGTGTGTTGTACAAGATATGGTGGCACATGCCTGTAATCCCTGAGACTTGGGAGGCTGAGGTAGGAGGATCACAAATCACAAGTTCAAGGTCAGCCTCAGCAACTTAGCAAGACTGTGTCTTAAAAAATAAAAAGGTGGGCTGGAGTGGTGGCTCAGCGGTTTGGGCACTTGCCTGGCAAGCACGAGGACCTGAATTCAAACCCCAACACCACGTACACAACTGAGTGTTGGAGCAACTAAGGCCATGTGAAAAACTAAATAAAGTTGTTTCTCTCTTTCTCTGTCTCTCACTGCCCCTCTCTTAAAAAAATAAGAAAAATAAATAAAAAGGGCTGGGGATAAGGTTTAGTGGAAGAGTATCCCGGGTTCAATTCCCAGTACCAATATAAATAAACAAGTAAATAAATCAAACACATTGGCTAAGATTCTGCAACCTACTATGCTAAGACAGCCTACAACTTTATCACTAGGCTTGTTCCAAATGAGAAGAACTCTTTGAAGCAAGCATAGTCTAGCTCCTTGTGAACTCACGTCTGGGAGTTCCCATATAACTTGGGTCTGATGCCAAATCCTGTTCCAGGTTTAACTGATTCATCCTGTAAACATACTCAATAATTGGGGCTGGAACGGTGGCTGGCCAGTAGAGCACTTGCCTGGCATGCACAAGAATCCGGTTCAAACACCAGCACCACATACACAAGTGTCAGAGAAGCAAAGGCCAGAAGGAAAAATAAATAAAATAAAGTTGATTCTTTCCTCTCTCTTAAAAAAATAATAGGGCTTAATTAATTGACAGGGCTTCTCTCTTCCCTAGAAATCATGCATGGTAAAGTCAGAAAGATCTGGAAGGATTCTTACAATGAAGTCAGCCATCTTAGTTGACTGCTGCTGATCCACCAGTAGAGAGACCAAGCTGGATCTGTGCTTCCCAGATGAAGCCAGTCCCTTGGAGAGGAATAGTGACTCCCACAAAAGGCGTTTTGAACAATAACTGCCATTGGCACTGAAGTCAGTGGAGGGAGAACACACTGTAGTGACCTTGTGACTATTCCCAAAGGCTGCCTGGCTGCCCTCCTCACAGTGTTATTTGAATTACTGTAAGAATCACAATTTAAGCTAAACATATTGGTGTATGCCGATAATTCTGGCAATTTGGGAGACCAAGGCAGGAGGATCACAAGTTCTAGATCAACCTTGGCAACTTAGTAAGACTCTGTCACAAAATAAAAGGGGTTGGGGATGTCCTCAGTGGTAGAGCAGCAACCCCTGGGCTCAATCCCAGGTATTAAAAAACAAACAAACAAACAAACAAAACCCAAAAATCGAACAGCAAAATAATATGATATTAAATTGTGATTCTTATTTACTTATTTAGGTACTGATGCGGGATTTTTGAGATGAGGCCAGATTCTCTGCTCCCACTGGTGAATGGAGTCTGGCCCGCTACAGATTCCAGCAGCCAAAACAGCCCGCTTCTAGTGTTTGCAGAGATTCCCAGATAAAACTGGGAATTTGGGATGACTGCAGGTGTCTGCAGCCGAAAGCCTTAGCAAGTCTTCAGCTAAAAGCTGGGTGTGGTGGAAATTCACCCCGGGAATTTGGCGCCGACCTTCTGGGTCCTTGTCTCGCGAATTTGAAGAATAAAAAGAATAAAATCCACGGACAACCACAGAAGGAGGAGTAAAAGGAGGTTTTATTTAGGAAGAAGAGCAGAGACTCCGCAAGGCAGAGGGGCACCTGGAAGCAGGACATCGTCTAATGGAGGATAGGCCAGAGGTTATATTGATTTTGGGTATGAGCATAATTAACATTCATGCAAAGCAGGCATTGAGAAATGCATCAACTCCATTGGTTAAAATCTATGTAAAACAGGCATTGAAACTGCCAGGAGCAACATTGGTTAAAACAAAAGGTGGCAAATACTTCCTAGTATCCACCTGTGAC
>PVKS010054506.1:0-10038 GCA_004027875.1 Aplodontia rufa
GAGCCTGCAGCAGATGTTGATTCCACCAGATCTCTTGGCTGATATTTAACGGATCAGAGCTGTCTCATTATTCACCCAAGTGTAAGAGCTTATGGAAATTTTTAACACAACCTTTTATTCCGTTTTTCTAAAGAATTAAGGAAAAGCAATCTGCATCTATCAATTTACATACTAGAAATCGATCCTACCCTTTCCTTCCACCCTTTTCCCCAATGCTGTAGGTTGTGTGCACCCAGGTAGGCGGAGTGTTTAGCAAGAGTTGACCAGGGTAGATGGGAGTTCAGGCAGAGCTCAAGTGTGGCAGCAGAGGGGCCCAGCAGTGGTTCTGGAGCCTGAAGGGGAAAATGGGGCATTTGCGAGCAGTCAGGAGGGTATGGTGTTGGAGCCTGACCCAGGGAAGTTACTCCTATGCAACAGTCCCGCAGCACAGGCACTACAGCCTGAGCCAGTGAGAAGAGCATCTGGGCAGAGAGACAGCTATAGGGTAATGACCACATACAGTGTAAGTTGGTCCAATAGCATGGTGATGACTGCTACACTTAGCCAGGGTACTGGATAAGACTGATTAAATAGCATCACATAAGGGGGGGGGGGGAGACACAGTGAGAAATGCAGAGAAGACTACATAGTAAACGCCCTTAGAATCCCACAGAAGAGCACAGGACTATTTTATTACCCACTAGATTTGTGGGCAAAAGTCCCCAAATTTTCCTGACTGCAGATGACTCTACAGGGAGAGTCCTTTCTCTTACTGCGCAGCTGGTCTAGCGAAAGCACAAAGTTGGCTCAGTCATCTCACTTCAGTTGTTCCTAATATTTTCAAGTCTTTTTATCAGTTGCCTAGCAGGAAAAAACAAACGTCCTGCCTTTTCCCCGAAAACTCGGACTACTCAAAACTCTGAACATTAATGAAAACATTACTGCTCCTGTCATGAGAAAGTAAGGGTATTCTTGGGTTTAGCTCCCAGAACACTGTTGGGGGACATGACAAAAAACAAAAGCCCATTGTTCATAAAAATGTTTTAAGTTGTAGATCAATGTTCTTCTAATAGCTGACAAAAAGAACCATAGAGGGGCTGGAGCAGTGGCGAGGCGGTTACAGCGCTTGCCTGGCATGCCCAAGTACACGGGTTCAAATCCCAGCACTCATGTACACAACTAAATGTCAGAGCAACAAAAGCCACGTGAAAAACTCAATAAAAATTGATTCTCTCTCATCGTCCTCTGTTTTAAAAAAACATGGATATATGTACTACATAATTCACAGCCCCAGAGCAATCAACTGATACCACCTACTGTTTGGTTATTGACAAACCACTTTACCATCATCAGCTGCGGGAAACAGGGATACCTCAGTTCAAAAACTGGAAAAAACTGGAAAAAATATTCGTATTTTAAAACAGACTACTTGATTCAATAGTTAAAAGTACATTAACTTTTGAAGGTTAGACTGACAGAACAACCCTTAAGCTACTTCCGGTAGAAGGCATTGTTGGGTTCTTAGCCCCTCGCGTCCCCCCTGGCCTGCAGGGGAGAAGGAGAGAGGTGCGCCCCAACCAAGGCAGCCAGGAGATGTAAGGGTCGGCTGACCGCCTGTTCCCAGCCCTCCCTGAGTAGGAAAATCAGAGATGTCAGTCACAGCTGGAGCTCCTTTATTGAGGAAGTATACAGGGTTATATAGAGTGGCAGGGCCAATAGGGAGAGGAGATGTCAGAGAGAGAGAGAGAGAGGAGAGGGAGAGAGTTCATGTGGGCAAGCCAACCATATAAGGAGAGGCCCATAAGTGGTCTATGGGTCGGTCATGAGGGCTGTGGGGGGCTGCTCTGATCACGTGCATGCAGGGGCCGGCTGCAAAGCACCTTCTCAGACTGATGTAATCCCCGGAGGTGTTGCCCCACAATTCCCCTTTTGTTATATGCTGTACTTGAGGGTGTGCCTGTCTTAGGTTGCCCCCACCTTGGGGGTCTTACCTGTCATTGACTACCACCCTAGCACTTCAGGCATTTTTACCTGTAAGAGCAGGCTAGCCCTGGGGAGGAGGGAGAGGGACAAGCCTCCTTGTGAGTATGGCACATCATAATTGATCATAGCCAGGCTCGTCCCAATCAGGGTTTTGTAGAGCCATATACTGTTGCCTGACCACCATCATTTGGACTGCTTTGGCCCTATTTTGTATAAAGTGGAGGAGCATCTTAACCACACAAGGGCTGAAGGTCAGGGCAAGGAGGATAGTAATTAGGGGGCCCAAGAAAGGAAGGAGGTAGGGAAGCCATCCATTTAGCCCGGTCCAGGGGAATTTGGACTGAAGCTCGTTGCGGCGTTTCTCGAGGTCTTCTTGCAGCCTTTTGATCTTATCATGGACGATGGCAGAACAATTGGCATAGAAACAGCACTCCTCCTGCAAGAACAAACAAATCTCCCCTTCCCTGGCAGTTAAGAGGTCTAGGTCGCGTCAGTTTTGAAGGACCACCGCAGCCAAGGAATCTAATTGAGGCTGCAAGTCCAGAATAGTATTAGCAACTTGATGCATGTCTTCAATCATTTGCTCAGAAAGCTTATTATAGGCAGAGATGGAGTGACCAAGGCCCCTGAGACCTGTTCCTACCCGTGTAGCCACTCCCAGCGTCAAGAGCATGGGGAGGACCGAGAGGGCTCATGGATGCCTGACGACTTTATGTTCCACCATCGGGATAGGCAAAGATTGATTATTGGGGAATATCCCAACATCAGGAAGAAGGAGGGCAACAGTACAAGTGCCAGACCAGTCGCCAGGCAGAGCAGCCTAGGCGATATCTCCACAAATGAAGACAGGGCAGATCAACTGCCTAAAATTATTAAGACTTAGGTTTTGGGCACACCAGGAAGGATCAAGGTCTCCTACGGGCAGGGTGTCATTTTTGATTAGGCAGGTGAAGTTAAAACTGGACAGAGTCACCCTTGACCACAGGGGGAGATACAGGCGGGCACTTGGTAGAGAACGAGACGCTTGTATTCCAGTTGATTGGAAAAGCTAAGGCTCTCAAAGTTCCCATTTTAAGGCACAACCAGTAGTCAGTCCCTTGCCAAGAGGGGGTTGGTTTCATTAATGAGTCGATGGGCCGACTCTAATATATCCTGAGCTTCGGGGTCTAGGTGGAAAGGGCCTTGAGGTTCGGGGAGTAATATGGGCCTGTAAGTGGGAGGGGTTTTTAACCTAATTAGTTCTTATTTTGCCGCGGGGACCAATTGTTCCTTTGCACTGTCTTGTACCCCCCTCCATCAGACCTGTAATCCTGAGCTCATTTGGTCCAGCAGTATTTTTTCTTTGATATTGTTTGTTTACCTGTACCTGTGTTTCCTTCTTCCATGGGCAGGTGAAACCAGCCTTAGGTGTTATGCCTTCTCCCACCCAATACTCCTTACCTGAACGGGTGCACACTGTGACCTTATGTTGCTCGTAGCAGGCTGTGTGGACATAAGTTTGAGCCTCAAAGTGACCGCCAGAACCCATGCAAAGTTGCTGGGAATTGGGTAGCCAGAAGATTGTGTGAGCGCGAGAGAGCACCAATCAGAAGGGGAAGTATCACCTCAAGGCGGCGAGGTGTCATTGTGAGCGATCAAAGGGTTTAGTATGGCCAGGCCAGCAGAGACAGCAACACCTACAATGAAAAGTAGGAGGGCAATAATTAGGGATCCGGCGACCACCAAGCAGACCGTCCAGAAGAGTCGTTTCACTCCTATAAGGGAGAGATGGCGAAAAATTCATTCCTCAAGAGAGGGCTCTCTTGGGACAGGTGGTGAATTTGGACAATGCTTTAAATCTCTTGCTGGCCAACCCAGATTGGGGTTGGTTCCACAGTGGGGAACACACATCCAAACCCTCTGCCCATAGTAAGGAGGGGGTCAGGGCCCTGCCATGTCCTGGTGAGGGGGTCCTTCCATTGGACCTCCACCCTGACATAGGGCGCTTGTTCCGACCAGTGCCTCTGAAAAGCTGTGAGGGGTTGGTCTTTGGAAAAATTTAAAATATTTAATGTAAGCATAGCTATTCACAGCTGTTCATGGGGATTGTTTCCCCCTTTTTGTTTTATTAATTGATTTTTAAGGTTTTATTATGTTTTTCAATAATAGCTTGGCCTTTTGGATTGTAGGGTATTCCTGTGGTGTGTTTAACATTCCATTGCTGGAAGAACTTTTGTGTTGCTCTACTTATAACCAGGGGCCATTGTCTGTCTTGATCTGTGTTGGTAATCCTATAATTGCAAAACATTGTAAAAAATGATCTCTTACATGTTTACTGTTTTTGCCCATGTGGGCTGTAGCCCAACATGCATGGGAAAAGGTGTCTATGGACATAAATATATATTTTAATCGTCCAAAGGGAGTGTGATGAGTGACATCTGTTTGCCAAAGGGCATCGGGCCTAAGGCCTCTAGGGGTACCCTGGAGATTGGAGTGGGGGAACTTGTAAGAAGGGCATACATGACTTGCATGTTTTTACAATTTTTTAAAGGTCTTTAATGGGTACCAGAGGAAATCTCTGACATAGGCCTCTCCAGTTCATGTGGGTGAGCTCATGGAGCCCTTAAAGCAACTGGAAATCCGCTGGGAAGGGATAATGGCTGTCATGGTCCCATAGGTAGCCAAGCGATCAGCTCTGTGATTGCCTTGAGCTGATAATCCAGGCAGTCCTTGATGTCCCCTGAGGTGTTGTAGGAAGATGGGTTTGGTCTGCTCCTGTAATAATGATCGGACCTGGATCATCAAAGGTATAATGGGGTTTTTATCTAATTTTATGTATAGTAGCAGCAAGGATGGAAGTAGGTTGACCACATATAGGCTATCAGAAAACAAATTGAAGGGGTCTTGTACATGGGTTAAGGCCAGAGCTACAGCATATAGCTCCTTGAATTGAGCTGGTTCAAAGTAATATAAGTTTTGATTTTTATCTTGGTTTGCAGAGTGGGGTAAATTATTGCAGCAGATCCCTCCTTTCCTCCATCGGTGAATACATTGGTGGCTCCTGCTAGAGGTTTAGTTGAGAAAAGCATGGGAGGGGTCCATCGGAGTTTAGAGAAAGAGGTAACCCATCGCGAGGTCCCATAATGGCAATCTATGCAGCCCAAGAAACCTTCAAGGGCACAAGCTACCCGATTGTGATTTCTTTTAAGCCAATCAAAGTCTGATAACCGGTAGGGGACCACCAAGGCATCAGGGTCTTGCCCGTAACATCTTTGTGTAGTCTCCCTACCTTTTACTACAAGGTCGGCCAGCTGATCAAGTTGGGAGTAAACTCTAGGGACTCCTCCCACAGCGCTATGCACCCATTGAAGGGGCTCGCCCAGTTGGGTGACAGCTGCCCTGAGTAAATGAGTCCCAGGGAGGATCCACAGGTGGAGTGGGTGTTTGGGTTGGTAACGAGCCAGCTCAACATCATTTAATGCATCTGGAATATTTTGGAATATCAGCCGGTGACCTGGGGTTACACTAATAGTATCAGTAGGGGTCATGTCTCTCAGCAGGTCGAACAGGGGGGGTCAATGTTTCAGTGGATATTTTGAGCCAGGGCCTAAGCCAGTTAAGTTCTCCCAGCAGCTTTTGTAACTCCACCAAGGTATATGAGGATTGGAACTTTAGTTGAGGTTTAAGGGGTTTGCTGAGTCCAATTTGTGTTCTGTACCCAGAATTTTGAAAGGAGGAAGGGTTTGTACTTTGTCACTAGAGACATGTAACCCCCCAAGCCGAAGGAGGTTTTGGAGCTCCTTATAGGTCTCACCAAGAATTGTAGGGTCAATCGCCCCCAGGATGATGTCATCCATGTACACGTACAGGGTGACTCCGGGGCACCAAAAAGAGGGGACAAGATTTGTGATACATGAGATTGGCAGAAGGCAGGGCTATTGGCCATTCCCTGAGGTAGGACCACCCATTCATACCTTCAGTCTGGTCCTTGAAAATTAGGGAATGGGAGAGAAAAAGCAAAATTTTCACAATCTTGGGGGTGTAAAGGGATAGAGAAGAAACATTCCTTGATGTCAATAACAATGAGCGACAGATTCTGAGGAATCGCCGGGATCCAGGGGAGTCGCTGCAGGGGGCCCCTACAGGTACCACTCGCTCATTAATCTTTCTCAAATCTTGCAACATTCTCTATTTACCTGAGGCCTTTTGTATTACAAATACTGGGCTGTTCCACAGACTAAAGGAAGGCCGAATATGTCCTAATTCCACCTATTCTGAGATTATCTCTTCCAGCTTCTGTAGTTTGATTGAGAGGAGGGGCCGCTGCTCTACCTATATGGGGGGGCCCAGGAGCCAAGGAATGATGGGCACCATAGGAGCAGTGGCCCTTAGAATTGGGGGTGCGGCCACGCGTGAGGGGCAGGGGCCCCCTGCCTTGTGGCCTCAAATAGGGGGTCTCCTCTATAGTTGCTAAATCGGCCTGATAGGTTGAATTATTGTTTGTACTCTTCATTCTCTAATACATCCTCATAGAGTGCTTTATGGTCTATGGTGATGTAGACCTCAGCCTCCCCCAACATATCTTGACCTAGCAAGTTAGCAGTCAGGCCGGAAGCCACCAGGGGTCACACCTCCCCTTTGCTACCATCTATGTCTTGCCAAGGGAGCCAATCTTTGGTCTCCTCAGACATAGTACCTCCTCCCACCCCCAATAGCTGAGGTCCAGGGACTAGCTTCCATTGGGGTGGGATTTCTTCCTTTCTTAACACTGTGTGATCTGCCGCGGTATCAATGAGGCAGCGAAACTTCTTCCCCGTTATAAAGACGTCCATCTTAGGTCTGACCCCCAGTACAATGGGTACTGTCCAATGTGCCTGGGGGAAGACAGCGAAGGGGGCCTCATTTGGGTGACCTCCTTTGGGTGACAGGGCTGGAGGATGCCCCTCACTCAGTTTAAAGGTTTGCCCTAGATATCAAACCTCAATTTGCAATGCTTTTTCTAATGGAGGCCCTTCTTGCAAGGAGGTCACAGTGTCTTGGGGAGTATGGCCTCCTTGGAAAGATTGGTGGGGGGGCAACCTTGTGGGCCCTGTAGTCCCATCCCATGTGTGGGGCATTCTCTCTTAAAATGGCCCATCTCTCCACACCCATAACAAGCTCCCTTTTGCATGGAGCCTGTAATGTGGAAGGCAGATGTAAGTGCCTCCATGAGTGAGGCCGTTTGAGCCTGTAAGGCAGCAACAAGGGCCTGGGATTGATGAGCTTGTGTGCCCACATCCTTGGTGGCAACAATCCATCATCCCATCGATGGATCTTTCATCCCCGCACAAGCCAGCTTGTGGTCAGTGGTCATTCCTTCCCAGACCAACATCTTAACAAACTGGTCTCTCAGAGGCCCAGGCGGGAACTTCCTTTGGAGGATCCTTTCTACCCTCTCAATTAAAGTGGCCAGGTCCTCACGGGCCTTCTGGGTTATACGGTGACAGGGGACTCTGAAGGCCCCTCCTCCAGTTTTTGCCAGACAGACAACCCCAGGGCGCGGACCTGTTCCTGATAAGGGGAGGACAGGGCAGCTTGTAGGAGCCTGGTAGAGTACTGGTCAGAAGTTCCGGAAAGCATCCCGTAGGTTATGGGCAAGGGGGTGGGCGTTGGCTGTCTGATTTCTATCAGCTTGGGCATGGCATTCCTCGTTAAAGAAAGCGCACCATTTGAGGTACAGGGGCCCCGGAAGAACAGCTTTGGTTAAGTTTTTCCAGTGTGGGTTGGTACATTGGTGATGAGCCAGGCCCTGGAGGATGGTCTCCGCCCACGGGGAGTTAGGCCTGTCCTCCGAGAAGGCCTTTTTGAGCTCTTTCAGGTCTTGAGCCTCCCATGGGTCCCAAGCGGCAGGTCTGTTGCCCCCGGGACTAACATTTCCCAGAAAGGCACCGCAGAGTGGCAAAGGGGTGGTGGCCTCTGGGGTTCAGATCACGGTCTGAGACTGACGGGCGATTGTAAGGTAGTGGCAACGTTGGCGTCCCCTTCCCGCCACCACCATCCCAAGATGGTGGCAGCGCCGAAGGAGAACCTGGCTGACAAGGGGGAGGTCAGGCGACCCCGAAGACCTCATCGAAAGGGTCAGGGGAGTTTTCTCCCAGATTTATCTCCTTAGAGGGTGCGGAGGGCAGGCCGGAGTCTCCTCGGTGAAAGCCGTCCAGTGCGGTAGACAGGACAACCTTGCAGTCGGGGAAGGGACAGGAAGAGAGGACGGGAATCCCTTAGTCTGTCCCAGGAGGGGAGCCTTCTGGGGCCCTCCCGAGGAGAAGCAAGCTTTGAGGGCAGATAGGGTAGGATAAATCCCCAGCGGTGGATCCTCTCCTAATTTCTCTTTTACCCGATCCCATGTGGACCAAACAAGTTAGAGGCGGGGAGCCAAGGTGCTGCCCGAATCAAAGTATCCCAGGCCTGTTCGGCTTACACATCAGACTTCCAGGCTTTGGCTTTTAAGCATGTACCTCAGCGTTTTCAGCACTGGGTCGTCACGTTTAGAGTGAGATTGTCCCATCTTTTCAGGAATATCCTTACCGCTTCCTTCCACAAAGTCCCTGCTCGGGCACCACTTGTTGGGGTTTTTAGCCCCCTCATATCCACCCTGTCCGGTAGGGGAGAAGGACAGCCGCAAGCCCCAACCCAGGCAGCCGGGAGAAGTAAAGGTCTCCTGACAAGGGTCAGCTGAGGGTCAGCTGGGAGAGATAAGGGTCACCTAAGGGTCCGGCTAGGAGAGGTAAGGGTCAGCTAAAGGTCAGCTGGGAGAGAGAAGGGTCAGCTAAGAGTCAGCTGGGAGAGGTAAGGATCTCCTGGTAAGGGACAGCTAGGAGAGTTAAGGGTCAGCTAAGGGTCAGCAGGAAGAGGTAAGGGTCTCCCGTCAGCTGAGGGTCAGCTGACACGCGTTCCCAGCCCTCCCCAAGGAGGGCCATCATACACATCCGGGAGACCAGTACCAGCCGGAGCTCCTTTATTGCAATAGGGAGAGAAGACGTCAGGGGGGAGAGAAGACTTGGGGGGGGGGGAGTTCATGTGGGCAACCCAACCATAAGAAGCTCATAAATGGTCTATGGGGTCAGTCATGACGGAGGCGGGTGGCTGCTCTGATCAGTGCACGCAAGAGGCCAGACACAAAGCATTGCCCCAGGACTGATGTAAACCCCACAAGGTGTTGAACAAGGCATCAACACAAAACGTCTCTCTCCCTCAGACTTCCCTAGCAATAACCCCTTTGGAGCTTTTCCCAGTATAAGTGTTGCAGCTCCTCTGCAGCTCTTTTAGGTGTTGCAGCTCTTTTAGGTGTTGCAGCTCTTTTAGGTGTTGCAGCTCTTCTAGCGGTCGCAGCTCTTTTAGCTATTGCCAGCTGCTCTTTCTAAGGCTACAGCTCTTTTTTTTTTTCCGGCAGCTCTACTCTTCCAACTCACGTGTGTCTTCCCTTCCCTCTTCTTTCTTCACACTACTTTTTCAACTCGTGTGTCTTCATTACTTCCCTTTTTTCTTCACACTTCATTGGGACGACATTCTCATTCTTCCATTCAAAAACAAGCAGCTTTCGTCAAAGCAATGTTTGAAGATTGCGCGAATTAACCTGGTCTACCGGTTTATATAGGGCTTGGGTCAACGCTATTGGTCCAAATTTATGCAAAGCAGGATTTGGAAAACTCCCCACGCTATTGGTTCAAATTCATGCTAATCAGGTCTTGGAAAGGAGCCCTGCTATTGGTTAGGCAGCAATCTCCCTTTGAGTCTGCCGCTGTCTTCTTCTCCCCATGTTTCTGGGGAAGCCAGTGGTTGAGGTGGGCTGAGTGGCTGCTTGGGGGTTGGGGCTGTAGTGCTGCGTGGAGCAGACAATCGCACCAGGTCTGCACAGCCCACGGGAAGCGACAGCCCCTTGCACCCTGCCTTGCCTCTGCTCTGACTCTTGGGACTCAGGCCTCCAGCACTGCTGGCTCTATATGATGCGGACCAGCACTCCAGCCCGCCCTGTCCCAGGCTCTGCCGCTCCAGGACAAGGGCTTGGCTTCAGTTCTAACCTGAAACCATGTCAAACTGAAATTCTTCAAGTTGAATTTC
>PVKS010054507.1:0-10067 GCA_004027875.1 Aplodontia rufa
CAGGGTTTGGCACGAGGCCAGCTGGGGATGTCTGTGCTACCTGGCCTCTGGGACTTCCCCGCCCTCCCTGGTGTCAGGCTGAGCTGGCCTGCATTTACTGGATCCTTCAGTCTCGGCTGCCAAACTTCTGTCTCTCTGTGGTTCCCCAGTGGCAAGAAAGGGAGATGCCTGAGCAAATTAAATTCCTCCGATGGAGGAGGGAAGGAGACACTGCGCAACATTTGAAAAGCTGTGTTGAAAACCCAAGTCTCTTTTTGCTGTGGCCTTCGCAAACATGGGCGCTGACTTTCATTCACATATTTCTTTATTTTGTACCAGGGATTGAACGCAGGGGTGCTTAACCACTGAGACACATCCTCAGCAACCCCCTTCTCTATTTTTTATTTTGAGACCGAATCTCACTAAGTTGCTTAGGGCCTCCTCGCTAAGTTGGGAGGCTGGCTTTGAACTTGTGATCCTCCTGCCTCAGCCTCCTAAGCTGCACAGGTGCACACCACCACACCCGGTTGGGAGCTGACTGTTAGAATACACACCGTGCACATGTGTGTACACCCGTGAAAACACACACACACACACACACACATGCATGTACACCACACATAACCTTCCATGAGTCCTATGTGGTCAACCTCACCCTGGGGAACCCTCCCCAGGTCAGAGCACATGGGTTCCAGTCCCAGGAAAGACCCCTACTAGTCCTCAGCCATGAAAAGTGACTTCACCTGTCTGCATTCCTGTGCCGTCACCCACAGGTGGGGTGACCTTACAGGCAGGCACGATGCTCAAGGATAATAAATGAGTGTGCTAGCCCGTCTGTGTTCACACTTTTAATTATCATTTTAGAGTGCACGGGAACAGAGTGCTCAGTGATGTCAGCAGCAGTCCTGGGATAAAGCCCAGTAGCACTCCACCACTGGGTTATGCCCTACTTTAAAATTTCAAACTTTTTTCTTTTGAACTTTAAATTTTGAGACAAGGCCTTGCTAAGTTGCTGAGGCTGGCCTTGAACTTGTGATCCTCCTGCCTCAGCCTCCTGAGGACCTGGGATTACAGGTGTGCGCTATGTACCCGCCTGGCTCCACATCTCTTGATGGCCTTAGGAAGCCACATGGGGTCATTGACCAGTGCCACCTAGTTCTGTGCCATTGCATTCCATGACGCTTGTGTGATGACAGAATCGCCGAGTGACACATTTCTCAGAAAGTGTCCTTTCTGTTCATGGTGCCCAACTTTATGACCATTCCCACTGGGGTTTTGCAAGACATCATTAACTTCCAGTATTAATTATTTTGAGTTATTTTCATATATTTAGCTGAATTGATTTTTATGGAAAATGCTCAGCAAAGTTTCAAACAATAGGGATGTAGGAGAAAGAGCCTTTGACTGAAAATCTGGAGGTATCAGGATGAGGCTGGGACTCCAGCCTCCTGTCTCCACCTGCCTCCCATAACTGTGAACAGAACACCCTCCACCCTGGGGCATGACCCCACTACTGCCCGATGCAGGCCTTGGAGCTGACCTGAGCGGTTCTCGTGGTTCTCTGAAATGCCCGCTCCAGAGTTCTAAACCTTTCACACAGCTCTTGTTTTTGTTTTTTTGGTACCAGGAATTGAACCCAGGGGTGCTTAACCACTGAGTTACGTCCCCAGCACCCCCACCCGTTTTTTTTTTTTTTAAGAGACAGAGGGACAGTGAGAGAGGTAGAAGGAGAGAATCAACTTTATTTAGTTTTTCATGTGGCTTTCGTTGGTACAACACTTCCTTGTGTGTGTGGTGCTGGGTTTGAACCCATGTCCTTGCACATGCCGGGCAAACGCCATAACTGCAGAGCTACCATCCCAGCCCTCCCCAGCCCTTTTCTATGTTTTGTTTAGAGACAGGGCCTTGCTAAATTGCTGAGGCTGACCTCAAATTTGTGATCCTCCTGCCTCAGCCTCCCAAGTTGCTGGGTTTACGCACATTGATCTTGAGAAGTTTCATTTTCAGCAAGGGTTTTCTCAACTTCAGAGGGATATTTTGGTAGCCATTCAAGGTAGGAATTAGAATAGAGGATGGTAAGACTCTTGTGACATAGATAAATAAAATCCCTAAATTGAAATTCATGTAACTGTTCCCATTTAACAGTGAAACAAACCCTTGATCCTTACAATTTCATCTAATCTCTGAAGGGGAACAGAAGAGAGGCAGAGACAGAGAGAAAGCAACAGAGTGTGTGTTAGTTCATTCCTGGGGCAGGGGAGAATTTAGGAGTCTCCAATCCTTTAGATTTATGAGGGAAGCCCCTTAGGTTATCTCTGCAAGGATCGCTTATCTCTGGTTCTCCTCCTTCCTTTCCACTGACCAATTCTCTGCATGTGCAGAGAAGAAAAGGTGATTATAAAAAAAAAAAAAAAAGGGCTGGAGCCGTGGCTCAGCCTTTACGGCTCTTGCCCGGCATGCGCGAGGACACGGGTTCGAGCCCCAGCACCACATACACAACGAAGTGTTGGAGCAATGAAAGCCACGAGCAAAACTAAATAAAATTGATTCTCGGTTTCCCTGTCTCTCTAAAAAAGAAAGAAAGAAAGAAAAAAACAAACAAACAGAATTGATGTCAGTCCGCTGCCCATCACTGTGACAAAGTCCTGAGCTTATCAAGGTATCAAGAGGAAAGGTTTATTAAAGGTTTATTAAAGGTTTATTTAGTCGCGGTTTCAGAGGCTTCAGTTCATGCTCCTTGGTCCTGTTGGCCTTTGGGCCTGTGCTGGGCATGTGTCATTGTGGGAACACAGGGCACAGAGCAGAGGAAGCTGCTCTGGAGGACGGGGGAGGAGTCAGGGTCCTATGTCCCCTTTAAAGTCATGTCCCCATGCGGGGAATGTGGGGGTGATCCTGGTTTGGGAACAAATGCATATCGTATTATAACTTTAAATGCATATCGTATTATAACTTTATATGCATTTATGATTGTACAATAACTCAACTGCTTAATTAAAACTTAAAAAAAAAAAGTCACATCCCCAGCAACCTAACTTCCTCCCACCAGCCCCACCTTCCAAAGCTCCACGACCACAGCACCGCAGGCCGGGGACCATGGCTTCCCCGGAGGGCCTTGGGGACTCTTCACATTCAAGCCCTAGCAGAGATACCTTTCCTTTCCTGCCTTCCTAGGGGGGAAAATGTCACCATTTATTTTGGATAAAGAAATACGAAGCATTTTCTTTTCCTAAACAAGTGCCAGGGTTTCTTGTTAATCACTCCAGAGAAATGCAGGGCAAACTCTAAGGAACGAGACGGAAACCCACTGAGCTCGCGCACGCCTGGGTCTTTCGGAAGTCACTGTCCCCAGCGTTTGTGGAACTCTCTGACGTCCCTGGAAAGGAAGGCGCAGGCTTCGATTGTGCAGAATGTCCAGAACAAAAGTGCTGAGGGAGTAAAAGCTGTCGCGGAGATCAAGGGATTAGCGGGTGCCTGGTAACACCCCAGCTCGCTCCCTAGAGCCACCGCGGCTGCCTGCTCCAACACGAGTGACCGCGGAGACGGAAGAAGGTGAGATTTCTGCTCAGAATGCCCACCCCACGTCTTGAGCATGCCCGCCTCTGGAGTGTTCTGTGTCCCTCCCCTGCCCCTTCCCTTCTCCGGAAAGTGGTGGAAGGCAAATTTGAAAGCAATGACCAAATCACCAAGAGTCTACAGAGGCCTGCGTCCCCTTCAAGCAACATTGCATCTTCTTACAAAGAATGCTTTCTGGGGCTGGAGCGGTGGCTCAGTGGTTATGGCGCTTGCCTGGCGTGCGCTAGGACGCGGGTTCGAACCCCAGCACCACGTACACGATGAATTGTCGGAGCAACGAAAGCCACGAGAAAAACTAAATAAAGCTGATTCTCTCTCTCTCTCTCTCTTGCTCACATGCTTTCTAATGGACACCTTATCATCCACTCAAAAGTCTGTAAACGGACCTTAAATACAGAGGTGGGAACCACGGCTATCATCATTTTAGTTTTGACCTAACTTGTTGGACAATTTTGGTTTTCTTATTAAAATTCAAAACATTAGACGCTGTATTTATGCCATGGATATAAGAAATAAAAAATAAAAAGAGTGAGGAATAAAATCACCTATAACTCCATTAACTCAAGTTTAACACAGCCAAATATTTTCATTCCTGTCCCAGTCTTTATACACATTATTTTTTTAAAAAGGAGAAATCATGCTGTGATCCTGTCTCAGAACCACTTGTGTCTGAATCATAATGCAACATTAATTCTCACCACGTCAATGAGTGTGTTTTCTCAACATCATTTTAAATGGCTGTATACTATGCCAATGCTGGAGACACTGTGTTGACCTGTGGAGTCCCTGTGGTGGGACAATGTACTGTTTTCGATTCCTCATTATTCTATAGAATGCCTTTTTGTTTTGCAATCGTCAGTGGAGTAGGAATTAGAAGATTTTTCCAGACTCTTTGTGTACCCAACACCATGTAAGCCCTATTGAGAGATGCCAAAATGCTTGTAAGTCTAATATACGGCTCATAATATATAACACGAACTGAATTCTGGAACAGAAAAGGGACATCGGTGGAAGAAAATGCTAGAGTCCCGCACCTGTAGTTTACTTGCTAGTATTGGACCGATTTTCATTTCTCAGTTTCAGCAATGACACTGTGGTTACGTATGAGGCCAACACTGGGAGAAGACGTGAAGGGACTGCTTGGGTCAGCTTTTCTGTCTCTGCAATTGAAGACCTGGCAAGATCAATTCTCGAGGAGGAAAGGGTTAGGGCTCATAGATTCAGAGGTCTCAGCACCCGGGAGGCTGTCTCCGTTCTTTGGGGATTGAGGTGAGGCTGCGCCTCCTGGGGAGTGTGGTGGAGGAAAGTGGCTGAGGACCTCCCAGCCGGAAGGGGGGAGAGGGAGGAGCTCCCCTCACCACAGGCAAAACGCATTGGCCAAGGGTGCGCCCCACTCGCCCGCCTCCTCCAGCCACTCCCTGCCTCACCACCCAGTTATTCTCTGTCCAGGGAGTAACACACCGGTCACACCAAACCTCTTATAACCAATCATTTCATTTCAACTCCCTTGCATTGTCTCACACATGAGCATACGGGAGCTCTATATTAGCTTTGCAACTTTTCTGTCCATCTGAATTACTTACAAAATAAAAAGTATTATCCAAAATGATTGTGGAAACTGGGTGTGGTGTTACACACCTCTAATCCCAGCAGTTTGGGAGGCTGAGGCAGGAGGATCCCAAGTTTGAGGCCAGCCTCAGCAACTTTGCAAGACCCTGTCTCAAAATATAAAATATAAAGGGCTGGTGTTACAGCTCCTAACAGAGCACCTCTGGGTTCAATCCCCAATATGGAAATCTAATGATTTGATTTCGAAAACTGAAATTCTTTAAGCTTCGATCAGCAGTCTAGAAATCCATCTGCTTCTAAGAGGCTTGTTCACATCCACATAGCTCTGGGCTGGAGCTCCACTGTTATAATTGTCATAAATAATATTGCTAATGGGGTGGCCACCATGCAATGGACTCAGTCTGGTCCAAACGCAGTGCTGAGCACTTGCTATGAAGTTTTCATCGTCCTCGTGACTCCACGGGCTGGATAACAGCCTTGTCCTCATTGTGCAGATGAGAAAGCCAACTACCCAGCCAAACCCAGCCCTGTCAGCCTGGACTTTTGAACTGCGGCAGGCTATGCTAATTACGAATCTTTGGTAGAAAAGTTTTCCAGAACAGTTTAAGTTGGTTTGTGATTAAAACCTTTTGCAACTTAGGAAAATTCCACTACAGCAAATTGCATCATCTGTAAAAGTTCGGCAGGATCCTCTTGGAGATCATGAATTAACTCCATTGGCTGGAATATGCTTATTCCTTTCTTCCCCCACGTCTTTTACTGGTGCATCATAATGTACAAAATTGGTGGATTTGGTGTTCCATGTTAGTATCTGCACCCAATAAATAATATGCATATATTTTTTTTTAAGATAGAGAATCGGTTCTATATAGTTTTTCATGTGGCCTTTGTTGCTCCAACACTTCGTTGTGTTCGTGGTGCTGGGGTTTGAACCCCAGCCTGCCAGGCAAGCACCTTAACCACTGAGCCACCGCTCCAGCCCCAATATGCATATCCTTAGAACAGAGATCATTCCTATAATTCTCCATGTATAAGTAGGAAACACGATACACGCATGACTGTGGAAAAGCTCACATGCAGGGAGACAGTCCTCCGGGAAGGCCAGCGGGGAAGATGGCAGCCGGAGAGACCTGGGGTCCATCTGCCTGGTTCACCTGAGTCCATCAGTCTTCCGCATCAAGCTTGTCACTGAGTTTTCTGCTCTGCTTTTTCAGGAGGCCAGGAGCTACAGGAAAGGGGACACCCTGGGGACAGTCCCCCACCAGCAAAGGGCACTGGAGCTCACCTCGCCCCAGGCTCCCCGTCCTCCAGTTGGGGAAATTCTCCTCATCCCCGCAGCCCGTGGGGCACGGAGTCACCGGAATCCACTGGGGTGAGAAGCTGACAGACGGACAGACCGCCGGGCTCTCTTGTTTTCTTCACGGCTCTCCTCCCTTTTCTGCCCCGCTGGCTCTCTCCTTGCTTCCTGAGATAACCTGCCAACCACCTTGGCTTAGGGGGCTCCTGCCTCATTGCAGCCTCTGCTCTCCCAGAATCAGACACTAAGGCTGAGTGCCTGCAGCAGCCGAAGTGCAAGGGCTGGTGGGATTCCGGGTGCTCCACGGATCCACAAGGGCCCCGTTTCCCCATTCGAGGGACGACCACACTGCATGGGCTCACAGCGGCAGGTCCTCCTGCAACCTCGCCCGCAAGGGTCCCAGTCCACCTTCCCGCGCCATTTCCACTCAGCCACCTGCAGGAGGAGGACTGGGGTTCTCCCAACGCTGGATGAGAGGGTGCAGATGGTGGGGGAATGGATGGACGTGAGTTTGTGTCTGGGCTACCATCAGAATGAAGGAGTGACGGGCCAGGTGGGAGCCAGCTCAGAGGCAGAGCGCTTGTTCAATCCCTCGACACCGCAAAATAATAATGAGATAAAGAAGTGGGGCTGGAGCAGTGGCTCAGTGGTTTCGGCGCTTGCCTGACATGCAGGAGGACGTGGGTTCAAATCCCAGCACCACGCACACAACAAAGTGTCGGAGCAACGAAAGCCATGTGAAAATCTCAATAAAAATTGATTCTCTCTGTCTCTCTCTCTTACTGTCCTCTCTTAAAAAATAAAGAAGATGAAGAAGAAGTAATAAACATAGAAAAGGAAGATGAGCCACATTCGCACTTAAGGTCAGGCGCAATGCCATCCGGCTGGCCAGGAGGGAGAGCATGGGTTAGAGGAGGCCGCGCTGGAGCAGCTGGGCAGATCAGAGAAGAGCAGACTCGACGTGACACCGCAATTTCTAGAAATTTCTCTCGCAACACTCTCACAGAAATGTGCAAAGGTGCAAATATAGGGTCTCCCCCCACATTATCTGTGTGGTCAGCTTTATAGGAGGAGCTGAGCAGACGTCAGTGTTCTCCCAGAGTAGGAAGAACAGTGGCATCCCCCTGAACTCTGCGACCATGGAAAAATACTGCAGCTCGGCCGCCGCCTCCCTCCTCTCGGCACACCCCGCAGCGTCTCCACCCTGCTGAGTCTAGGGGTAGCGTCAGTTCCTAGACAACCGCCATCTGGATGGGGCTCCTCCTTTGGGAGGCACGCAGGGTTGATGAATGAACACTGCAGTGTCTCGGCCAGCCCAGCGCCTGAACCTGGCCCAGACCTGCAGCAAAAGGAACCCCCAGGTTCAGGGGCACGGTGCCTGCAGGAAGAAGCCTCCCCAGGTGTTAGAGAGAAGGCACGCACCCCGTAGCCACAGAGAGACAGAGCATATCTAGTGTGAAGCAAAGCTTCAACGGAGAAGCCTTTGGGTGCAAAAACAGAGGTTTGCAAAGCCGTAGCAGAAAGCGGGCGTGAAAACCGTGTGGCGCGGGCATCCAGTGTATTCTTTGGTGGGAATGTCAATCCGTATGGCCTTCATGGAAAACACAGCGGCCTTTCCTCAGAAAACCAAGAACTACCCCCTGGCCCAGCCATCCCCGAAAGCACTGAATTCAGTTCCTCAAACACAGAGCTGCAACCCCTCACTGATGGCAGCAAGATTCCCAACAACCATGCCATGGAAACAACCTCCATGTCCCTTGACCGATGAGCGGATGACAGAATGGGGGTACGAATGCACCCGCCCGGAGAGAAGGAGCCATCCCGCCAATCTGCAAACGCATGAACCTGGGTGTACTTGGAGGGCAGGGGCCAAGCTACAAAGGCCAGATGCAGAAAGGAAGCTACCGTGTGACCTCGTTGCACGTGGACACTCGAGGTGTCAAACATGGGGAGGATAGAATGGTGGTTCCACAGGGATGGAGAAGGGGACACGGGGACCTGTTGGTGAGAGGGCATAGAATTGCAGTTAGAAAAATCAGTAGGTTCTCGGCAGCTCATGTACACCATGGAGACCCCAGTTAATAAAACTCCATTGTAGGCTTGAAATTTGCTAAGAGATTAGACCTTAAATACATCTCTCTCTCTCTCTCTCTCACACACACACACACACCCCACATCACAGGCAATAATGTGAGGACGTGGATATATTGATTTTCCTGACTGTAATCATTTCCGCAGTATATTAAAATCTCATGTTGTACACCTCAAATTTATCCAGTTTTTATTTAAAAAATAAATAAAGCAAGTTGGGTTAATGTATAAGGAGAAGGAAGGAAGCGTGGAACATCACCTGCACAAACAGGAGGGCTCAAAGCAGGTGGCGGGACTGCCCAGGGGACTCCTAGGCTGCTGGTTTCTCAGAAGGGTAAAGAGGAGACCATCATCTGGGAGCATGGGAGAAGCAGCTACGGGAATTCGAGGCAGGAGCACAAACCTCAAAATAGTTTTTTTAGGATGGAGCACACGAACGTCTTTGGAGAACAGAAAAGGAAGGTTAGGTAGCTCCATGGGTCCTCTTGGGGGTTGTGGTTAAGAACTCAAAATTAGCCTAATTACTGCGGTTGTGAGCGTGTCCTCCTGCCTCGTTCATCTGTATGGGTGGGACAGGAGGAGGAGGAGGAGAGCTTTGCTGATGCCAAGCCAGATCCATGAGGCAGATGAGGGTGAGGACTCACGACTGTTATAACCAAGCACAAAATGAAGCTGAGAAAGGAGGAGAGAGAAGCCATCAGGGGATGAAGAAAGGGAAAGAGAAAATCTTGAAACCTGTGAGAAAGAAAAGAAGGATGAGGAAGAGGTGGTGTTGATTTACAAAGGGTGGACACCAGAGACTCCGTGGAGTGAAGGGCGAGAGGTCTGGAAGGTGAGAATGAATCAGGAGCAGGAGAAAGGAAAAGGGCTTGGATTATTCTAGAAAGCATTAAAAGCCTGCAATGAAAGGCAGTTTGGGTCATGAAGGGTTCTGTGGACCAAGGGAAGGAGTCGGGATTTTATCGTATGCAAAATAATCAAGGAATTTTAAGCAGGGATGTAACAAGGTCTGACCTACATTTTTCAAATTCTTTTTTTCAGCACGTATAATACTGATAGGGCTTTGACAGGTGTGGTGGAACAACTAAAAAAAAAAAAATTACAAAGATGTTTTAACAAATAGGAAAAAAAAAGAGGCGATACTCAAATCCAGGAAAAATAAAAAGTTAACCAAGAGAATAATATGATTATACAATACTGTTCAGCTCAGCTACGGGGAAAAATTAATACAGAATTATATAATATAAACAAAGAATATCGATTTAGCCAAAAATTGGCAGGACAGGAAGGACATAGAGTAAGGAGGGTGATATAGGGAGCTAAACCCTCATCTAAACAGGTAGTTAATAGATTATGACAAAAATTAATAAAGAAGAAAATGAGAGTATGAGTATATTATTTAGCTTTGTGCACATGGATCCAGAAGAAGAAACTGGTTGCCTGTGGGGAGTGGTGCTAAAGTTAGGATAATAAAAGTGTATATAAATCGCCGGGCATGTTAGCACACACCTGTAATCTCACCTTCTTGGGAGGCTGAGGCAGGAGGATCACAAGCTCA
>PVKS010054508.1:0-10038 GCA_004027875.1 Aplodontia rufa
GTAATCCCAGAGACTTGGGAGGCTGAGGAAGGAGGATCACAAGTTCAAAGCCAGCCTCAGCAACTTAGTGAGGCCCTAAGCAACTTAATGAGTCCCTGTCTTAAAATAAGAAATTAGAAGGATCGGATGTAGTTCAGTGGTAAAGCACCTTCAGGTCCAATCCCCAGTATGAAAACAAATAAAACCCTCAAATCCAGTAGAGAGACCTTACCTTCAGCAATAAAGTTTTTTTTCCTCAGAAAGTTACAGGACTTCAAAATTATGTTAGACTCCTTTCTTTAAAACCCTGGTGTTCATTCTCCTTTTCCTATCTATCTCTTCTACATCTTTTTCTGAATTTTCCACATTCCTTTATTGTATCGCACAGACATTCTTTCAAATTTCAATACTTTCCTCAAAGGAAACTTTTTCACTTAATTCCTCCATCCCAACATCCCCTCCTTCCATTACCCATCCTATCTCACTACCCTCAGAATCCTCACAGTCAAGAAGTTTCTTTTTCTTCTTAATTTGAATGCCATCTGTTATAAATTGAATTGTAAACAACCCAAGGGCAGGAATCCCTGTACGCATCTTGCCGTCCCTCCAAAAGCACATAGGTCATTCATTACACCTTTGTCCAACAAGTGAAATTCCTCTCAAAGAACAACCGTAGCAATTTATAATAATAGCATATGTTTATGTACAGCCAATTTCAAAACAAAAGAGTTTGCAGCTCTAAATGGGATCCCCAGGACTGCAGAATTGACATTTCCTGGGAATGTCTTAGAAAGGCAGTGTCTCAGCCTCCCCCTCCCTCTCCCTCTCCCTTCTTTCCTGTTCTCTTTCTCCTCCTGAACATCCCCCAGATTGCATCGGAATCCCCAGAAGATTCCTTTGATGTTCAAGTTTAAGAAGCATTGGTCTGAACTGGAATTTTTGTTGTTCTACTTTTGTATTTTGCAGTGGGAGGGATGGAACCCTGGGCCCAGAACATGCTAGTCAAGCACTCTGCCACTGAGATACAAGCCCTGGCCTCAAGACTGGAGTATTGGGGCTGAAGCAGAGGCTCAGTGGTTACGGCACTTGCCTGGCATGCGTGAGGATGCCCGCCCATGCCAACCCCAGCACCACATACACAACGAAGTGTTGGAGCAACGAAAGCCACATGAAGAACTAAATAAAAATGATTCTCTCTTTCTCTCACTGTTCCCCCCTCTCTCTCTAAAACAAAACAAAACAAAAAACCTCCAGTACTGGCTGCACATTGGAGCCTTACAGGAAACTGTTCACAATCCAGGCGCCTGGGTTCCAGCGTCGGTTGCTCCCTCCTGACTTAATCCAGGAGTCTGGGCAATAGGATTCATAAAGATGTCCCACTGCAAGGGATGAAAACCACTCAGTGTCTTCAGTGGAGGTTTCCAAAGTTCATGCAACATGACACAAGCCTGGTCTGTCACCACTGACTGTCCCCTTTCCCGTGCAGCTCCCATTGTGGATTGTATCACATCTCATTTTCCTTAAAAAGATCAGAGCTTCTTGGTTAGTAGATGTTTAATCATGCACCTAGCATTTGCATGAACAAAAACCTGTTCTTCACCTTTCATAGGAAATTCTCCAAATTCTCTCTTGGGCTCTTTCTTGACTAATCCTGTATTCTAATTTTGGAATCATTCTTTGGTGCTGGTATAGTTACCCCTTATGATTTCCAGAGTACAGAAAAAAGATTAATCACATTCCTTCCAGTTAACAACCTACAGATTATTTTATCAACAAAATTTGATAAATTTGAAAGAGAATAGATGCTATTTTTTAAGAGAGAGAGAGAGAATCAATTTTATTTATTTTTTCCATCTGGTTTTTGTGTCCTCGACACTTTGTTGTGTGTGTGGTGCTGGGGTTCGAACCCAGGTCCTTGCGCATGCCAGGCAAGCGCTCTAACTGCTGAGCCACTGTTCCAGCCCCTGTTTTCTAATCTTTATAAATACAGGACGTTGCAGAGCTAGCTCTATGGGACATCCTGAGCTTAACCTACACCAGGGAGGGTTCAATCCCCAGCACCCAACATAAATAAATATACCACGTTCCACTTTTATCATCTTTGGCAACTGTACTGAGCATTAGCTCATTTAATCCATCCAACAAGCCTAGAAAGTGCAATCTATTGTTACTCTTATTTTTGGATGGGTGTCACAAAGAAGTAACTTGCCGAAGGCCACACAGCTTGTCCCAGTCCTAGGCAGTCAGATGCGAACCTGCTGTGACCGTTCTGCTAGCCTTCCCTTGAGGACGGGGTCCAGGAGCATCTGGGGGGTTAGGATTCCAGACACGAGAAGCCTCTCACCCTTTCCTAGGGCTCCTCAGATCATTTGGTGCTGCTTCTCCAAATCCTTTTCCCACTTTAATCTGTGGCTCATAAAGCTTTTTCCCAGGTGTAACCCACTGTGAGGTGGAAAAGGATTTCGTGTTTGGACAAATTCCTCCTGAACATGGAGCAAGGTAGGGAACAAGTTCCGACACATCGGTCTAAAGGCAGCTGCCTAGATAGTTCACGCAGGAAGCTCCCCTCCCCTAGTCCAGCTTGAAACGTTCGCACCTCCACTGCAAGAGGATGATAGATAAACGGAGCCTATGTTCAGCAGTGTGTGATGTGTGTGGTGTGTGGGTGTGGGAGGTGTGTTTGTGTGTGGTGAACGTTGTATGTGTGGTGTTGTGTTGTGTGGTGTATGAGGCATGCTGTGTGTATTGTACACTGTGTGTGTGTTGTGTGGGTGTGTGGTGTATGGGGCATGCCCTGTGTGTTGTACACTGTGTGTATGGTGGGTGGATGTGGGCGGTGTGCACACACATTCATAAAGCTGGGACAGTTTAAAAATGTCCAGTGCTAAGCATTATCCACAAGGCTTTCTTTTGGGGGCTTCTTCTCTGACCATTCCACTTTAATATCTCTTTTATTTTGTCTGTCTTTAAAAGAGGAAATGATTGATTTTAATTCCTTCTCGCTGTTCTAGAGTGGGATTTCTTTTTTCTTCCTTCCTTTTTTTAGTGCTGGGCGTGGCACCCAAGGCTGGCAGATGCTAGGTGAGCGCTGAGCCACTGAGCCACATCCACAGCCCTGAGCACTGAACCGCAGCACTTTTCTTTTTTCTTTTTAAGAGAAAGGGGACAGCAAGAGAGAGAAAGAGAGAAGCAATTTGTATTTACTTTTTCATGTACCTTTCATTCCTCTGTTGTGTATGTGGTGCTGGGGTTTGAACTCATGTACTTGAGCATGCCAGGCAAGCACCGTAACCACCAAGCCACCGCTCCAGCCCCAACCTCAGCACTTTTGAGATTTGGGGCTGGATAATTTGTTGTAGTGATCCAACTTGAGAATTTTAGGGTTTTTGTAGGATCCCTGGCCCCTGGCCTCTAGACACAGTTGGCTGTCACACTGTGACAACCAAGAATGACTTGCAACCGGTCTCCTGAGCAGTACAGGGGCAAGATCACCCCCGTTGAGAATCGCTGCCATGGCAACTCTATACTTTTGTATTTTGCTGTATTTTAAGAGCTCGAGTCTTCGAGATCCGATACTCGGTCGCCCCATTATTGATTCTCTGGTTTTCTCCATCCTCACCATTGTAGCCCTCATGGGATAAGGACAAACCTCCCTCGCGCTGGCTGCTGAAGCAGGGAGCACTCGGGCCCTTGGGGAACAAGAGTCTCAGAGTGGAATGCTGGGGTGGGGACAGAGACCTGTGCTGGGCCTGCTGGCACGAGCACTGCAGACCTGGCAGGCCTTTCTCTGGAGCTCCTACGGACAACATCGGAGCATCTCAGTCATTATCCTAGCAGCTCTGCACAGAAAACCCACGGTCATCTCCGATGGGGTTGGGAAGCAGAGACACTCCTAAACGCAGTTGGACTAGGGGTCAATGAGACTCTGATATTATCAGCGGAAAAGACAAATTAAGAATGCTGACCAGAGGGACTGGAGTAGTGGCTGCAATGAGGACCCAGGTTCGAACCCCAGCACCACATACACAAATAAATGCTGGAGCAACAAAAACCAGCTGAAAAACTAAATAAAACTGATTCTCCTCTCTCTCTCTCTCTCTCTCTCCCTCCCTTTAAAAAAAATGCTGACTAGAAACCAGGCACTATGGCACACACCTGTAATCCAGCCACTTGGGAGGCTGAGGCAGGAGGATGGAAAGGTGGAGACCAACCTGGGCAACTTGGCCAGACCCTGTCTTAAAATAGAAAATCAGGGGCTGGAGCAGTGGGGATGTGACTCAGTGGTAGAGCGACCCTATGTTCAATTCCCAGTATCATCCCCTGCCCCCCCACACACAAATACTTGGGCAGAGTGGCCCAAACCTGTAATCCTAACACTTGAGAGGCTGAGGCAGGAGCATTACTTGAGACCAGAGTTCAAGACCAACCTGGGCCACACAGCAACATCCTGTCTCAAAAAGAAAAACAATAAAGCTGACTAGAGATTAGCTCACTTTTTTACTTCATTATATATATTTGCATTTATATATATATATATTCATATGTGTCTTAATGATGTATGTGTTTATGGATGTGAATATGCATAGTAGGAAATTATTATTTCTATTTCTTTTTTTTAAAGAGAGAGGGAGAGTGAGAGAGAGAGAGAGAGAATCAATTTTTATTTAGCTTTTCATGTGACTTTCGTTGCTCAGACACCATGCGCTGTTACTGCTCAGCCACCACTCTAGCTTGCTTGCTTGCTTTCTTTCTTTCTTCTTTCTTTTTAAAGAAAGAGGGGACAGTGAGAGAGAGAGAGAGAAGAGAGAGAGAAGCAATTTTTATTTAGTTTTTCATGTGACTTTCATTCTTCAGACACTTCGTTGTATACATGGTGCTGGGGTTATTGAACTTGGGTACTTACACATGCCGGGCAAGAGCCATAACCACTGAACCACCGCTCCAGCCCATTTCTATTTTTTTAAGTCCAATTAGAAAACACCATCTGTAGCTGGCTTCTTATTGACCTTCAACCATGAAGTCCAATGACTCAATAATAGCTAGCATTCACTGAGCACTTCTCATGCGCCTAAAGTGTGCAAAGCCTTTACCTGCACTGTCATTTAGACCTTATAAGAGTCTTAAGAAGGCCGGGCATGGTAGCACATGCCTGAAATCCCAACAACTCAGAAGGATAGGGCAGGAGGATCACAAGTTCAAAGCCAGCCTCAGCAATAAAGCGAGACCCTAAGCAACTTAAAGAGGTCCCTGAATCAAAAACAGACATAAAAAGGGCTGGGGATGTGGCTCAGTGGTAAAGCACCTCTGGGCTCAATCCTTGGTACCAAAATATGTGTGTTTGTGCATGTGTGTGTATATATATATCCTCAAGAAGTGTTTACCATCTACATCTGCATTTTATAGAACAAAATAGGCTCAAATTGGTCAATTTACTTGACCAAGCTCATATTTTTTTTTTTAAGAGAGAAGGACAGTGACTGAGAGAAACAGAGAGAATCACTTTTTATTGAGTTTTTCACGTGGCTTTCATTGCTCTGACACTTAGTTGCGTACATGGGTGCTGGGGTTCGAACCCGTGTACTCGCACATGCCTGGCAAGCACCTTAACCGCCGAACCACCACTGCAGCCCCCCAAGCTCATATTTTTAATGCAGTCTTGAAATGGCAATTCAAACCCAGGCACTTTGTTCCCAAGGTTTTTGGTTGTTTTGTGTGTGTGCAGAATTTTTTTTCAACTTGTGGTAAAATGCACGTGACATAAAATATGTCATCTTCATGGTTTCTATAGTCAATGGTATTAAATTCACTCACCATTCACACAAGCAACACCACCACCATCCATCCACAGAATTCTTATCTTGCAAAACTGAGACTGGCGATTTAAACAGCAACTCCCACTCATTCCTCTTCCTCCACAACCCCCTTCTTGCTGTGCCTTTGAATTCACCTACTCTAGGATCCTCAACTAAGTAGAATCTTGCAGTATTTGTCTTTTACGTTTGGCTTCTTTTACTAAGCGTGATGTCCTCAGGATTTATCCAGGTTGTAGCATGTGTCAGCATTTCCCTCCCCACCACATACTTTTCTTTTCTTTTTTTAAGCGAGAGGGACAGAGAGAGAGAGAGAGAGAGAGAGAGAGAGAGAATAAATTTCATTTAGTTTTTCATGTGGCTTTCATTGCTCTGGCACTTCAATATATAACATGTGCTAGGATTTGAACCTGCATCCTTGCCCATGCCAGGCAAGCACTGTAACCGCTGAGCCACCACTCCAGCCCCATATCCCTCCCTTTAAAGACAAATGGAGCACATTTTGCTTTTGCATCCTCCTGTTAATGGACTCCTGGGTTGCTTCTACCTTCTGGCTTTTGTGAACAGTGCTGCTCTGAACATGGGTGTGCAACATCCCTTCAAGTCCCTGCTTTCAACACTTTGGGGCACATACCCAGGAGTGGAAGTGCTGGATCGTATATTAGTTCCATGTTTAAATTTTTGAGGGCTGACTGTGCTATTTTTGCATTTTCCATTCCCACCACCAACAGTGCACAGGATTCCGATTTCTCTGCATCTTCACCAACACTTGTTCTTTTCTATTTCTCTTTTGTTTTGATAGTGTTCATCCTGATGGGTGCGGGATGTGTCCCTATGGTTTTGAAACGTAGTTCTATACTAAATTTTTCCCTTCTAGGCCTTTGCTTCCGGATTGCAGTTTTGTGCACGTAGATACACATGCAATGGAAAGATCTTGATCCTAACATGGTAGAGGATCCGTGCCCTCTACAATCCTTGTGGCTCTCAGTTCTTCAGCAAGCTGTTTAGGCAGCTGATCAGGACAGCAGGCATGGATCATATAAAACCATCCCTTCTGTCTTTAATCCCCAGCTTTCTGGATATGTACAAAGTGAGCTTCTTCTCTTTTCTCTTGCTTTTCAACTTAGAGTTATTTGGAAGTATTTAGGAAACACCCAGACAAGTAAGAAATTGTGTTTCAGAAGGGATCAGCCTGTTCTGATTCCATGAACGTTAATGGGAATGATCTTCCAGGAAGCCTGTTGCAACTTGATCAAGGGCACTAGGTCTGGGCAGATTCTCCACCTGACAGTCAGAACTTGGGCATAAGGTGTGGCTTCTCAGGCAGAGAAGAGTGACTCACACCTGCCTACAAGTCAGCAGGGCCCTACCCAGGCGGGGCCCTTCTCCTCCTCCCTGTTCTTCCTTTCTGTCTGCTTGGAGCTCTCAGGACTCCTTGCTTCCAGGCACCCTGGGAAACTGTGGTTGAAAAACCACGGAGATGAGTCATAGGCCATCTGACGGGATGGGAGAAGGCAGAAGCAGCTCCAGGATCACTCTTGGAGCTTCCAGGCCTGAGTTCCCCAACTCACAGCCATTGGAGCAGCTCACAGCTCAGAGGCATCCTGACCAGTGCTACTGCCGGCCAGGGAGGAATGCGCCCAATCAGGACGCCGGTGCACCCCTGCAGAAAGAGTGCTGCTCACATGAGGTCTGGGTCTATCCTGAGAAAAATCACTCAGTATGGGAACCTCAGGATTATAGCATTTTAGGGCTGAAGGAAATTGTAGCTATGTAATATCTAGAATTTCAGGATTAAACTAATGTGTAGAATTGTCCCTGTCTGGTGTTGTCATGGAACTGGCTCATAGCAGCTCACCAGAGCCCATTGTTAAATTGCCAGGAAATTTGCCAGTTGGGGTCAAGCTGGTAGTTTGAAATGTGGGGATGATATGCATTGCAGAAATTGATAAACACTACGAATCAGGTCTTCCTCTCCCCTACTCCACCTGGAACTGACTATTTAAAAAAAAAATTACTAGCACCTTGTTGGTCTTATGCAAAGTCCTCTTTAGAGATAAGAAAATTGAGGCCTAGAGAAGGGGAAGAAATGTCATCTATAGGGCCACATTGTTAATTAGTGACAGGATTTGGAATCCAGACCTTTTGCTTCCAGTTTCAATGAGCGGACATTTAAAGCACAGCCCGGTCACCCAGGCCCATGTGAACCACGAAGATGTTACTATGGTGTCAATAGGGAGTAAGAAATAGCTATGCCGGAGGGAGCACATCACACGCCTACCTCCCTTTGCAGGTTTCTACATTCTCCAAGACCTGTTTACATCCGTGATGTTTTCATCTTGGAGCCTCTAACGTCACCTCTGGGGGCCTAATTTCTTTGAGTGTCAAGGAATAGTTGTTCAACCAAAAGAACAACTAAATGTCAACAGGTTTTTCAGTTAAAAAAATTATAAGGGCCGGGGATGGAGCGGTGGCTCGGCGGTTACCGCACTTGCCTGCCCTGCATGGGTTCAAACCCCAGCACCATGTACACAGGTAAGTGTCTGAGCAACAAAAGCCATGTGAAAAACTCAATAAAAATTCTTTCTCTCTCTCTCTCTCTCTCACTGTCCTCTCTTTCAAAAAAAAGAAATATCTATCCCAAAGGCTGTCAGAGGAAAGAGAGTTTAGGCTGAGCATTGAGCAATATTCTTTTTATACCTGCGTGGAATACAACAGGGAGACGTGGACACCATCGTGTATCTGTAACATCATCAATAAGAGGCTTGGTTGCCCTGAAGGAATAGTAGATGTTGATGGACTTGGGGTCAACAGCTTGACCACACGTAAGAAGAAGCTAAGACACAAAGACTGAAAATCCCTCATCTGGGATGAGTTACTACCTTGCTTTCCTGTGACCAATGTGGGTTAGAACAAAGACAAGGGAGATTTGACGCCTGCACTTTTCCCCCATCATGTGATCTTTTTCAGTGCATGCGTAGCTGAACTCAAGGCTGTGGTTTAGGTCTTTCAAAGTCGGACAAAAACAGAGAAAGCATGGCCAGTTATATGTCCATGGGGTAGGCAAGGAAAGGACAGAGGGAAGAGACAGAGACCATGACCGGAAGGCCCACTCCAGGAGTGGACCCTCAGAGAGGCAGAGGGGTTGAAGACAGCAAGTCTGGGAGGTGTCTGCTACTGTGTACTCACCCAGACTGTGAGGCCAGGGCCAGCACCGGGAGCAGCCATGTTGCATAGGGTGGAGGAGAAGGGAGGGTTCAGCCCAATGCCTCCCGTGGGGCTGTGGGTTCCATGTGCCCCACTTACTCTGTGACCTTGCAATTGTTCTGCTGGATCCTGCCTGAGTACAATGTGCTCAGTGTGTCAACAGCTACCAGCCATGCCTGGCAAATCCATGCTGTCGTTTCTGTTCTCTGTTAGTGCAGGTGCCCCTTGACTTATGATGGGGTGATGTCCTGATCAACCCATCCAGAGTGGAAAATATCCTTAATTCAGAAGTGCATTCAATATATCATGGCTCTGAAGTGATTTTTTAATCCATGCCACCTCCTCTTTGAAACTTCTCAGAAAACCTCTCCACTGCCCCAACCCTCCTCCCACATCATCTCAGTCAGCTTTGAAGCCTCCTCCTCCTCCTCCACCATAAACCGGTTGTTCAGCAAAGCTGTACCCGCTGCTGCCTTCCTCTCTCTTCTCTCTGCCCTCAACAGTGTTGTCTGCTGTCAGGAATTCAGTTACAAGCTCTTGAGCTGATCCCAAACCTCATCCTGACCTTTCTCCGCACAAGCTGTTGACTTCTTCTGGGCCCCTCTTCTAGATACACAATTATTGTCTCAACCCAGTATTCCCCCAAACTGAATATAATTCTTATACCCCAAGTTCAAAGCTTTCAAGATGGTCTTGGACTTTGTCCCTGCGTTTTAGGCATGCAGCTAGTTACCAAAGCCGGTTGACTCTAGGACCGCTGGTCTCCTAACACTGTCCTCTGCATTCCAATCCCTGTGTCCCCACCCAACCCAGGTTCCCATTACTTCTTTCCAGCATTATTGCAAAAGTCTCCTAACTGGTCTCCCCACTCTCTGTCTCTACCCATTCTAAATCAGCCTAGGTCCGCCCTCGTACATGTCCATCAGCAAGCTCAGTCAAGGATTTCTACTCCGCCTGAAACACCTGGCTCATCCTCCCATTCAAAGCCGCGGTGTGCACGTTAACCAAAATATAGCATCGCTGCTCCTTAAACACAACGCGG
>PVKS010054509.1:0-10039 GCA_004027875.1 Aplodontia rufa
AAAAAAAAAAAAAAAAAAAAAAAAAAAAAAAAACAGGCCGGCGAGCTGAGACTGGAACATCTCCTCAGCCCTCAGATGCTCCAAACGAAACAAGTGGGACAAGCCAGACACTGGGACATCTTCACAGTCTGCCAGGGTCTCAAATGGGACAAATGGGGACGTTTGAGGCATGCACAACCTAACAGACAGACCCCCAGAATAGAGAGTAATCAGAAGGCCAAGGGAAAGGCAATGGAACTTACCTCATTTCTGTGGCCAGATGAAAAGAAACAAGCAGTGCAGGAGCTCTCTGGTTCCTCTGTGGGAAAGGGTGAACCTCAACCCAGCAGGGGGAGATCCAAAAACCCTTCCAGGGTTTCATCACCAAACATAAGAATCAAGAAAAAACATGGATGTTTTAGCACCATATGTAAAGTCAGGCCCCAAAGCAGCTAAGCAAAGCTTTTATTGGGATGGAGAGCTCTCCGCCCAGATTCACTGGGCCTGCAGATTGAGGACAGGTAGGAGAAGAGGCACCACCCACTCACAGCTGTCTGGGCAGTGATTTTATCTAGGGCAGAAGAGGCCCTTCAGAGATTGGCTGGTAACTCCCATCAATCATCAGGCGATTAAGAGATTCTGCTGGGGCTTGTCTGCCAGCATCTGATTAGTTGTTCCTTTCACCTGTGCATGGGCTGCCTGATGCCTCTCCCAGCTGCCTGGAATCAACTTAACTGTATACTTTTATACATTGTTGGATTCAATTTGCTAGTATTTCTTTGAAGATTTCTGACATATGTCCATAATAGATATATTGACCTATATTTCTTTATTTTTTGTTGTTTGTTGTTGTTTTCCTCACAAAACCTTTGTCTGCTTTGAGTATGAAGATTATGCCCGCCTTATAATTTAAGTTAGGAAATGGTCTCTCTGCTTCTATCTTCTGGAAGAGAATGTGGAGAGCTGATATTACTTCTTTCTTAAATATTTGGTAGAATTCAATAGTGGAGCCATAAAGGCCAGGTGCTTTTCTCTTTTGAAAGTTTACTAACTATTGATTGATTGATTTTCTGAAATAGTTTTATGCCTACTCACATAGTCTATTTCTTGTTATGTGAGTTTTGGCAGCTCTTATCTTTTAAGAAACCAGTCCATTTCACCTAGGTTATTAAATTTGAGAGCATAAAAATACATTGTATCCCTTATTGCCCTCTTACTATCCAGAGGATCTGCGATGATGTCCCCTTTCATTTCTGGTATTTGCAATTGGTGTCCTCTCTTTGTTGATTCATGAACAACTTGGCAGGAGACATTGATTTAATTGATCTTTTTAAGGAATCAGCTTATCTTTTTCTCAGATAGGAGTTTGCTACCTAGGCAGTTTCAGACTTTTGATCGTCCTACCTCCACCTCCCAAATAGCTGGGATTACAGGCATGTACCACTGTACCTTGCTAAAGAACTAGCTTCTAATTATTGATTTTCTCTATTGATTTCCTCTTTTCAAGTCCATTGACTTCTGCTTCAATTTTTATTAACTCACTTTTGCTTACTTTGGATTAAATTTGCTCTGCGTTTAAAAATTACCTAAAATGGAAGCATAATTTTTTGATTTTAGAATTCTTAGTTCAAATTCATGCATTCAATGCTATAAATTTCCTCCTAGGCACTGTTTTCACCACATTCCACAGATTTCAATGTTTATTCATTTTAATGTAGCTCAAAATATTTTTATATTGATTGGGAGGTTTCATCTTTACAACCTGTATCATTCAAAAGTCCATTGTTTAATCTCCAAATAGTTTTGTATTTTCATCTTTGTGTTATTTCTACTTTAGCTGCATTGTGTCCTGACATCAGATATATTACTTTTACTCTTTTACATTTGTTAAATTGTGCTTTATGGCTCAAAATGTGGTCCATTTTGCTGAAAATCTCAGGCATGCTTGAAGAGAATTTATATTGTGCTGTTGGATAAAATAGTCTATAAATGGGAATGATATCTAATTAACTGATGGTAGGGCTAATGCAACTATGTCCTTAATGGCTTCCTTCTGTTGTTGATGTAGGCAAGTTAAAATCTCCAACTATAGTAGTGGATTTACTTATTTCTTCTTTCTGGTCTATCAGTTTTTGTTTCACATAATTTGAGGTTGCAAGACACATGCACACTAAGGCCTGTTATGACTTATAGAATTCATGCCACTATCATTATGTAATGTTTCCCTTTATTCCTGATTGCTATTTTTTGCTTTCAGTCTCTTCTTTCCAAAATGTAACAGCTACTCCCATTTTTTGACTAGATTTAGCACACTATATGTTTCCATATATTAATGTTAAATCTCTAGGTGTCTTCATAGTTGATGTGGGTTTCCAGCAGAAAAACTTGGGACTTATTTATTGATGTACTTTACCAATTTGTCTTTATGTTGATGTTTAAGGTGATTATTGATACAGTTGGATTGATGTCTATGGTACTTATTACTATTTCTATTTGATGTCCTTAATTTGTTAACATGTTTGTTTTCCACTCTTTCTGCTTTTTGTGATTTTAAAAACATTTTATAACAACATTTTCTCTCCTTGTTATTCTGCTTGCTTACTTGCCTGCCTGCATTCCTCCCTCCCTCCCTGCCAAACTATACACCTTCATAGGAAATACTAATACTTTATAATAACAGCATATTCCCAATCCTACCATACTACCCTCTGTATTATTTACACTAGCTTCACTTGTATGTTACACCCATACACTCAAGCACATATTTTAGAAAAAAATTATTGCTATTATCTTGAATAATCTCATTCAATTAACTGATAACTCTTAACTGATCACTATAGATCAACTAACAGGAAGAAAAATAAAAGTTTTAGCCCTTCAGTTATTTGTTTTCCAGTGCTCTTCTTTTCTTTATGTAGCTTCAAATTTCTAATCTATACCTTTTTCCTTCTACGAAGATCTTCTTTTAAACTTTCTTGCACAGAAAGCCTATTTATAATGCAATTCCTCAATTTTTTTCTGTCTGAGAAAGTCTTTTTTATTCCTTCATCTCTCAAGGATAATTTTGCAGGGTACAGAATTCTGTTCTCTGGTTTATGGGTTTTTTTTGTTTTTTTATTTCCTCTGAACACCTCTAATGTTTCAGTTCACACTGTTGCATGCATGGTTTCTGATGAGAAGTCAGATATAATTCTTGTAGTTTCCTCTCTATGGATACAGTGCATTTTATCTTTCAGGCTTATGTTATGCTTTGGATCTGGAATGTTCCCCCAAAGCTCATGTGTTGAGGACTTGGTACCTGTGATAGAGAGGGGGTGGTTGGAGAAGTGGTTGTGTGGTCATGTTTCTAACCTCATCACTGCATTGAGTCACACTTGATTCAATTATGTAAATGTAGATAGTGGGGGCATGGTCAGAGGAAGAAGGTCACTGTGGGCATGCCCTTGAAGACTGTATCTTGTCTCTGTTCCCCTCAACCTCTCTCTCTCTCTCCATTCCAGCTGTCATGGTTTGAGTATTTTTCCTGGATCACTTCCTTCCACCTTCCACTATAATGTTTCTGGCTCAGAGTTCACCAACCATGGATGAAAAACTCTGAAACCATGAGCCAAAGTAAATCTTTCTTCCTCTAAGTAACTCTTTTCAAGAACTTTGGTCACAGCAATGAAAAGTTGACTAACACAGCTTCATGCATAATATATTTTATGTACCTTTCTGACAATCAAATATGCCTATGTGTAGTTTCTTTTCTTTATTTACCCTTTATACTACCTTGTGTTCTCTGGGCTTCCTGGATTTGTTGTTTGGTATCTTGCATTAATTTGGGGGAAATTGTCAGTCATTATTGCATCAGTTGCTCCAAATATTGCTCCTCTCCCTGTTTTCTTCTCCTGATTGCTTCATTATGCAAGTGTTACACTTTTTATAGTCCTCATAAAGTTTTGGGATATTTTGTTGTTTTGTCTTTACTTCTTCAATTTAGTTTTTCTCTTAGTCTTGGGTTTTCAATTTTTGAAGTTTCTATTGCTATATCCCCAAACTCAGAGAATCTTTCCTCAGCAAAATTCAGTCTGCTAATGAATCCATCATTGGCATTCTTTAATTTTTATATATCTCTAGTATTTCTTTATTTTTCCCTAGAATTTCTGTGTCTCTGCTTAAATTATCTGTCTTTTTCTTATATGTTGTCTACTTGTTGTTTGTTAAAGTACCTATCATATGAAATCATTGTTGAAATCAATTCTGATCTGACAATTGTCACATTTCTGACATCTGATTCTGGTTCTGGTTTTATTCATTTATTTATTCAATGTCTTCAGATGTGGTTTGTTTTTGTTTTCTTTTTAGAATTTCTTGTTGTTTTTGAAAGGTGGACTTAATGTTCTAGTTAAAAGAAAGGACTAGAGTTAGGTAATTTCTGTTCTTCTAGATAGGTTGGACTCCAGTAAAATTCATTTGGATTAGTCTCTGGTAACATAGTTGCCCCAGAGAATAGGCATTTTAAGAACAGATTTTTCTAGCATATTTCACAGTGGTTCCTTCCCCCGACCCCTACCAGAAATCTGGGACACTTTTCTCTGATGTTCTAAGATTTGAGAGAGTTCCTAGATATAAAAGTGAAAAGTTTGAACAGTTATCTGTGACTACCTCCACCTGAAGTTGTTCTCTTGCAGACTCTTGCAGTTCTCCATGCCAGCCTCTAGCAATTCATTGGTTACTGTACATGTTTCCTAACATGGCAGAGATTTCTGCCCCTGGGTTTCGACTACAAGTTGCTATTCTCTGTATCCATTCCTCTCTAATATGGTGGTGGGAGGATAATTTTTCCTGTGACATCATTTCTGTAATGAATCTAAGAAGAGTTATTTATTTTTCAGTTTTTACCTTTTTACCTGTTTAGGACTGACCAAATACTTCTCAGTGCTTCATATGCTATCTAGAAATTGGAAGTTATTCAAGTGAACAAGTGACCTAAATTTTTATTTTATAGTGGGCACTAAGTTATATATGTCAAAATGTTGTTCTTCCCATTGGCTTGGTTCTTTCCTTCTCTCATGCTTTCCCATGTCTCAATATGTGAGCTCATACAAGTCTGTATTGTTTTTATTTATTTTTTATTTATTCATTCATTTCTGTGGTGCTGGGGATCAAACCCAGAGCCTCATACATGCCAGGAAAGCTCTCCAGAAAAGCTACATCCCCAGACCCATGCTTAGAATTTAAACATCCACCCTCTGGTAATTCTCAGACATACTATACACTTTATGTCTATGTTATATCTACACTTTCACACTTAGTGAAAACCCAATATCAAACACAAAATCAAACACATTGATTTTTCTCTTTGAAGATTTTCCATAATCATAATGGAAATACCATTCACCTAATCATACATATCAAACATTTTTTATTTGAGAATTTTTTTTATTCTTTTATTCTTCTTAAACTCCATATCCAATTCAACTGAGCCTTTTCAGCACCATCTTCAAAATAATTGTTAAAATACATCACCTCTCACCATATCTTTAGTTGTCATCGGAGCATAAATTTCCACCAGTTTTCTGACCACATATCGTATGAATGCATTTCACAGAAAGTAAATACATAAAGACAGAAAGGTAGGGTGACAATAAATGTAACTGAATTTGAGAGGTCTTGGGAAAGGTAAGGTATGTGTGTTAAAACTGATTAGTTGTGATGGCTAAAGTGTTCAATTTGCTAAAAATCATTGAACTGTATACTTGAGATGAATGAATTTCACAATATGTAAAATATACCTCAGCAAAGTTCTTGAAAAAAGAAAAACAAGTAAAGCCTTTTAAGTCATTCCTCTTTTTCTAAAGTTGCTTCTGTGGAATGCACTCTCCATTCCCCTGCCACAGAAATAAACAGATCAACCATTGCCTCCCCTCCCAGTCTTCTGACTACTGCCCATCATCACTAAAATGTAGCTCAATTGATTTCATTTTATCCTACACCTGCCACATAATCCCATTGTTTCTGATTCTTTTTTGTTTCTTGAACTTGCCAAGCTAATCCCTGACTTGTATTCCCATAGTGGTTATTTTCTTGGCTATTACATACTCTCTCTTTATTCAAGCCTAACGTCCAAGCTGAAAAAGAGCTACTCAGATTATTTAGCCAAAATAGAGCCCTTCTTATACAGTACTCTATTTCATTTTTTTTCCTAGTTTATTTTCTCTTATAGTATATTGGGTCTAAAATTCTTATGTGTTTATGTCTTTAATTTCCTTCTTCCATCCATTCCTAGAAGAAAAATTCTGCTTATTTTGTTTACTACTAAATTTCTAGTGCTCAGATAGCATCTAGTATATTCTAGGGGCTTTGTGAATACTTTTTGGTTGGTTGACTAACATTAGAAAAGAAGCAAAAGAGGGAATTAAGAAGATTCATTAATTGTATACAGAAAAAAAGAAATGTAAGACATAGCTATACATTTCTTCTTAAATATTATGCTATATTTTATAACATCCATAATATAAATTGTTGTTTAAAATATTATCATAGTTTTTTCCTCCACATTTGTCATTGTTATAATCTTAATACTACTACTTAACACTCATAGCATGTTCTATCTTCAAACTGCTTTATAAATGATAACTGACCTCCTTTAATTAGTCATTATCAATTGATTTGTTGAATTAATCTCATTTTTAAAATTTCATTTTTATTGAAGATAATTAAGAAGGTGTCCAAACAATTTTAGACCATATCTAATCATATCTCCTTTGCATATAGTGTGTTTCATTAAGAAATGAAAAATTCTTTCTTCCTAGTAAATTTCTAAATTAGTACAGTTATAATGACCTTCAACTAACACTTAATTTATTCAGTCTCTCACTTTTTCTCTAGATCTAAAAAAAGTTTTTAAATGTTCTTTGATAATACATTTTCCTGTAATAGACCAAAAGGTCACAGGTGATCAGAATAAACTCACTTACCCTTCCATCTTATCTTCAGATAGCTTGAGTTTTCTATTCTCATTTGGATAGTATTATTGTTTTATTGCACAATAATTTATTCTTGATTATTTGATACTTGTAATTAAAATCCATATCAATTTGAAATTTTATATATTTTGCTACACCAAAAACACCTAAAATATAAACTTTGATCTCTGGAAAATTTCATTCTTCCAAACATTCATTCTGAAATCCCCCAGCAACAAGTACAGTACAGCTTCTTTTTATTGGTATTTTTATATAGAATTTAATGCTTTGACACCCTTCATTAAGAGAGATTAGAGGAGATATTTTAAACAACTTAGAACCCAGCCTAAATGTCTATTTTATATTATTTTAGGTTGAATTATAGAAAGATAATGACACTAAGCAGTTTTAAAATTCTAGGAACTTGCATTTGCTATCTTATCACTGTCTGTCAGTTGTAGTAAAACTGAATCTAATTTGAACTAGTCTATAGTCAACAAACCCAAAATGACAAATTTCCAAAAATGATTTGGATTATTCAACAAAGAAAGTATAAGACAGGATTAAATTTATTCCATTAAAAAAATTGGCCTAAGATTTGGAGTCTCATTTCCATATTGAGGTAACTATATTCACATTATAGGTTTTGGTTTAATTTGAGCTAAGCATTCTTTTTCTGTAGTCTGCTACTATAATCCTGTTCACCCAAAGTTCATTAAAATAAACAAACAAAAAAGCCCAAAGTCCAACATCTCACATGAGTATACTAAACATCATTTTGTATTCAATGTGGGCATATAAAATTCCCTTATGTGATACCTATGAAAACATGAAGCCAATTTAGATGAATGGTTGAATGTACTTTTATCTTTACCTTATTAAGACATGGGAAGTTTTGTATACATTTTTTTCTTTTTCTCTGAATATGGTATATACTCTATCTGAATAATATGCAGAATAGGATTTTTTTTTAAAGAGAGAGGTACAGTGAGAGAGAGAGAGAGAGAGAGAAAATCAATTTTATTTAGTTTTTCATGTGGCTTTCTTTGCTCCAAGACTTCTTTGTGCACTTGGTGCTGGGCTTTGAACTTATGTACTTGTGTACGGCAAGCACCATAACTGCTGAGCCACCACTCCAGCCCCGAATTTATTCTTGTACTTTTTCTTTGTATTGTCCACTTAACTCTGGGATATTAATGTTAAGATAGTTTTGAATAAGAGAGCGGCAACCACCCCAGCAGCAGTGACTCCGAGATGCACCTGAGAATCACCTCACGCTGCAAGACTGCACGTGGATTCCCAGGGTAGGACAAAGCTCCCAGTTTGGGGGAACATTACTTCCCACTAATTTCTTAACTCCAAAGGAATAACATGGTCCATTAGGGAATATAAAGGAGAAGATTGTGGCACCCACGTGACCAGCCCCACACCCAGGGGGAGGGGAGCTTTCCCAGAGCTGAGGAATCAGAGCAAGTTTCCTGATCAAATACCCTAATCTGGGTGCAGACTCCCTGATCTTATTGATCTTAATTTACATGAACTTGGAATAAAGCTCTGGGAATTAATTTAATCGCTCATATTAACGAACTTATAGCTGTTCATGTGGGGGCACCAGCCGGTTTGCCATTGTGTTGTTTCCCTGAGGGTGGGGCTGGCTGATCAGCAAAAAACGGTCTTGGGGTCTCAGCCTCCACGGTCAGAAAACCAGGATCTACCACCCTGAGTATTGGCCATCTCTCAAAGGGGCTGTGTGGTGCTGGGATCTCCTTCTCCACCTCCATTTCTTGCCAGTGGAGCCGGGGGAGTAGATTCAACAAAAGACTACCCTCTTCCTCCCCTGTACTCTGAGATCCTGCTATCTGAAGAAACAGACACTCATCAAAATGGGTATTTGCTGGCTATCATAATATATTGTGAGAGCTCTCTCAAAGAAAACTGCTACTATTGGTGCTGGTCACCAGCACATCTGTTTTAGTTGAAACAGACTAGTATCTGCACCTATAGCCTCAGAAGTTCTCGAAGAATGCTCTGGCATCTTTAGGTCTATCTTGACTAAATAGCTCCCCATCACAACAAAGCAAAACCATAAGAAGCTCCAATTACTTCGCCAAGAGTAACAAGGTTGAACTACAAGACACACTCTCTGATTCTCAAAATGAAGAGAAGGGGAAATAAGTCCCCCCTCAACCCCACAGCTCACCACACAAGGATCACATAACTGGGGCCCTAGATGAAAACCAAAGATACTGTATCAACATTATGATTAGTAATTCAAAGAGTTGAGAGATGAAATAAGGAAAGAGATCAGAAAACAATTTCAAGAGATGAGAGACAGCTTTTAGAGGGAAATAAGGGAGTGATTCCAGGAGATGAAAGATCAGCCATACAAAGAAATAGACATTCTGAAAAGAGATGTAGCAGAGCTATCAGGATGGAAAAACACAGTTAACCAAATCAAATCTTCACTGGATGATACCAACACCAGAGTATACTCTACCGAAAATAGAACTTCAGCTCTTGAAGAATGAATATGAGAAAATGAAGATGGGCTAAACATTGTCGAACTCAAACAAGATAAAGAAGAGAAGCAACTTATATTACATAATCAGAACTTCCAAATAATGTTTGATGAGATGAGGCATAATAATCTGAGAATCATTGCCCTGGAGGAAAACACTGAACAGCAAGCAAGGGCATCAAGAACCTTTTAAGTGAAATCATAAGTGAGAACTTCCCTCATTTTACAATTGATCTGGAATATCACATCTAAGATGCTTATAGGAAACCAAATAGGCCTAATCAAATGAGAAACTCGCCAAGACATATCATATACAAAATGAAGCAGCAATCTGTCCGGTCCCGGCCGGCAGGGACCGGACAAAGCATTAAACTAGACCCATTTGCTCTTAAGTTCTCCAAGCACTTTATTTCTCCCTTTACACGGTTAAAGGCCTCCAGGTGCTTCCCACCTTCCCTCTCTTTGAGTCAAGGCTATTAACGTTTAGAGTTCTTGTTTCTATTGCATTACCAGAGTCCTTATTTCTGCAGCCGAGACTCTTACTGCCTGCATCTTCTACTGCTGCTGATCTCTCCGCCGTCTCTGCTGCTGC
>PVKS010054511.1:0-10032 GCA_004027875.1 Aplodontia rufa
TAGGCTAATATGCTCTTAATTGACAAGATCAGATGTTTTTCATTTTCAGTGGGAACAGGAGCTTAAACACAAACTGAAAGAGGTATAGAAAATATTTCAATTGCATATCTTAAAAGCAATATGTAAAATTTTACATACATAGACCCATCCTTCTAAACTCTTCTCTCCAATCCCAACTACACAAACTAGTCCTAAATCAATACTACTCAAAGTATGGTTAGTGAACTGACTGTGGTAATAAGGAAATCTTATTACCAACCCATGGCCCAACAAAAATGAAGATTCGAAAGTCCTATGGCAATCTGACATGGCCACATCCAAGTCTGTGATTGGTATACATGTCTCACGGAATGGGGTAGAGACAAGAGCAGATGTGGTCAAATTTAGATGGGTAAGTTCCACACAACACACTGTACTATATTAGCCCTCTGACTAACTGGGGAAAAAATAGTCCCTTGCCATAAATAGTTTATGAAGGACAAATATAGATCAACATACAACCTAAATCCACCACCAAAATCACAACTAATATTGTGTTTTGTATTTAGAATAACAATGGTTCCAAATAGAACAGTAAAACAGAAGACTTCACATGTGTATGATGTGTTCATGCCCAGGAAAAACCAAGCGACCTAAGGCTATTAAAAACAATTTTCCATACAAGTTCAACTAGAAAAACATGGTGATGTACCATTGCATAACAGCAAGTACCATATTCACAATGCAAGACAAAATTTAGTTGGAGCCAAATATTATCAAGTCACATGAAATTAGTATTAACTTTTACTATTGTTGATTTGGGAACTGTAATATCATTTTGCTACATTTTTAAAAAAATGTTTGGCTTTTGTGGTTGAATGAGCACTGTAAGTATTAGGAATCTGCAACTAGTTTATATTAATATATTTAAGTAGCATAATAAAAATAAATGTGATTGGCAGTGGAGAACTGTAAGAATTCTTTTCTCCCATTAAAAAAATGTTCTAAACATCATTTCAAATTGAAAACTAATGGTCTTTTGGATATTAGGTTGAAATCAGAAGGTGATGTTGGAAAGAATCAGAAAATTAACAACAGGGAAAGGCAAAGTCCACTTAGCATCTGAGCTGGACCTTTCCATCCAGTCAGGAATGAGACTGCAAAAGACAAGGATTGAGCAATATTGTATGCACTGTAACTTAGTTGCATCCATTTGAGTTACTTTGTTATGAGTTGCTTTGTGATTTTGTTACAAAGTTATATATTGGGGCTGGAGTGGTGGCTCAGCGGTTTCAGCGGTTTCAGGTTTCAGCGCTTGCCTGGCAAGCATGAGGACCAGGTTCAAACCCCAGCACCATTACACAACTAAGTGTTGGAGCAACTAAAGCCATGTGAAAAACTAAATAAAGTTGTTTCTCTCTTTCTCTGTCTCTCTCACTGTCCCTCTCTCTTAAAAAAAAAAAAAAATTCTTTAAAAAAAAAGTTATATATAAAGACCAATAGGGGAAATCCCATAATTGAACTTCATTTTGGAAGGCTGGCTTATTTTAATGAAAACTTTCACTTCATAAAACAAAAGTTATACAAATAATACCTTCATTCAGAGATGGCACACTAATATAAAAATCTACTTCAAGACTCTTAGTCTTCTGATTTGTAATATAGCAATGTAGCAATAATAGCTTTATACAACAATGTAGCAACAATGTAGCAATAAGAGCTTTCACCTCTTGACATAACCCCAAGAGATCAGAATACCAAGATTCATCCTTCCTTTACAGACCAGAAAACTAAAATTAAGAGGGATTATTTAGGTTTACACCAAATAAACAGGAAATTAGTTGGAAAAGAACTTAACCCCTGTTTTCTGACTCTGAGCCCAGTGTAAGACATATATTGAAACAATTAACACTGCATTTAGCTGTTTTCAGAAAATAATTTTTAAAACATTACCCAATTCTACCAATAGGAAAGACAGTTCTATAAAATAACTACAAATTTTCCCTTTCAGTTTAAAAAATCAGTTAAATTCCAAGTTAGTTTTAAGAGATACAGTACAGGATAATATTTTCCTTTAGGATCACATAGTATTGAATTTTATATACCTAAAAGGGAAAATAGCTTCTGTACAATAAGCTATCATCTTGACCTAGGCTGGTAACCAACCATTCTAGTGGTCCTTTATTTTTACATTATTGTACCAAATTATGTTGACTTTCCCCCCTACACAATCTGGGGGTGGGAATGGATAAATAAAAGCACTATATTAAGTAGAAAGAATACCAGACTCTGTATCAAAATATACTGAGTGTAGAGACACAACTCCAATTAATAGTTGATCTAGAGACCTAACCTTCTGTATTTCCTACATTTACCTGCTCACCAAGTTCCTCTGCTGAGTGTGTCTGCATGTCTGAAAAAAGACTACAGCCACTACCTAATCCTCACCCCTCCTCATCCCTTCCCTTTTCAAATCTTTCCTCTGTCCCTCCAAGGTGATCTTGACAGGAAGAAAATCCAATCTTGTTACTGCTCCACTGGAAGTCCTTCAATTAACTCTTCCTCACCTACAATCTGAGCTCTAATCTGGAAAATGAAGCCCATTGAATCCGTACCTTTAAGTCTCATGTTCTCCCACCCAGTTCCCCTTCTTGTGGGAGAAATGATTACTCACAGTCTAAACTCCATATGCATGATCATGTTCTACACTTCAACCCCTTACAAAATCAGTACTGGTCCCTGGAATATCTCACTCCACAACGCTATGGAGCACAGCATGCCCTTCACCTGAAATACATTTTCATAAATCCCATCCAGGGGTCCTTCTAACCCTTTCTCCTCCCTTCAAGTCTTTTAACACTTCCTCTTTGCAAACTTCTTTGACAGAGATCTTCAGAAGCTTCTTTCTCCCCACCTACCCTCAGCATATCAATCCCTCCTTTCTGCTCCCTTAACATTGATCTGTACAAGAAATGTTATACCAGGGCCATCTGTTATGCCCATGTCTCTATAGCTACACTTAATAATCTCCTTGAAAATGGAAACCATCATTTCCTCATCCCCAGCACCCATGATGGCAGGTGGTACTCAGTAAACATTTGTTAAGGATATGAAGTATGGCCTTGGGTGCATTTCTTTCTACAATGGAGTTTCTTCATCCTTGTAAGAGAATCAGGCTCTTGGAATATATCAAAGAACCTGGCCTCAGAAAGTTATGCTTCAGTGTAGCTTTTCACCACATTGTTTTCCACTCGTTTATCAAGTTTGCAAAGAATAAAAGTCTTATCATTTCATCATGAGCATAGCCTAAGGTGTTAAGCTTACTAATATCTTAATTTCATGATAATAACAGTTGCCATTATTGAGTTCTAACTATACAAAGATATTATTATAAATTCTTCCACATTTGTTAATTTCCTTTAATCCTCACATGAGAGAGATGTTACTTGTCCTTATCTTAAAGAACAAAAAGGCTTTGAGAAGTTAAAAGGCCACAGAGCTCATAAGTGCTGGCATGGATTTAAAAACTCAATGCTTTTTTATTTCAAAATTTTTTGTTATCAACCACTGCACGGAGGTGAAGGAATCTGTCTAGGATACAAACCATATCTTCTCCACATTCCTCATTTGGTGCTTAATGTTTAATCGCTGTTGAAATGAAGGATGATAAGAAATTAAATGAGGTGCATTTTAATTGGTAGATATATTTTAGACAACATTAACTTTCCCATAAGAGTGAGAGTCCCCATTAGCCACTGATGCACCCAAACTAGGCTTCTTTTGTAGTGCCAGGGGTTGAACCCAGGACTTTAAACTTGCTAAACTGAGCTACACCCCCCTGCCCCACTAGACTTTTTGAAAAAAGAATTTTATTTCAATAGGTTTTGTTGTTGTTACTGTTGTGGTTTTAAAGAGAGAGGGATAGTGAAAGAGAAAGAGAGAAACAATTATATTTAGTTTTTCGTGTGGTCCTTGTTGCTCTGACACTTTGTTGTGCACGTGGTGCTGGGGCTTGAACCCATGTCTTTGCATATGCCAAGCAAGTGCTGCAACTGCTGAGCCACCACTCCAGCCCCTCAATAGGTTTTTATTTAAAAATAAACAATAAAAATAAAACTAGACATTTTGGCTTTGCATTTGAATAATTCTGTTAGATATGTTATGTTACTATTACTCTTCCATTTTATATTACTACTATCACAGTTTGACTGCAAATAAATCAAATCTTAAATGCCCTAACCAGCTTTCTATCATGCAGCGTTTAATAGAACAGTTTTAAAACCCATGGCATTCAATTCTCAATTTCCTTTACTAATATAAATTGATATTTCTTTTTCTTTAGGGAAGAACCCTATCAGGTTGCTACAGAAGAAATATCCATTTGTTTGGCAACTGGTAGCCAGGAAAGTTCAAATATATAGGCTTTAATTAAATAAAATGTTGGCAAGAGTGCAAATGTGTAATGGCTACTGACAATACAGTCCTTTACCACTTCATCACAGAAGGAAACAACCCCCAATTCCTAATTATTGCCTTTATGGTGAATAGGTTGAAAAGAAGAAATACTACATAACAATGCCAAATCCTTGGTAGAAATATCTATTAAAAGATGAATTACTTTAAGTTTAATCAAAAAATTATACTTAAAAATGTTAAAGTTTCAGTCCTTATTGTTGAATACACCAATTTTACAAAGTCAGTTTGTCAAATGTATACCTTAGAAGTATACCTTAGAAGTATTTTGGGAAAATACTTCCTTAGAAGTATTTTCCCAAAATATGTATTTTCCCAAAATATGTATTAAACAAAAACTCTTCTGATGAATTGGGGGATAGCAGGGCACTAGGGATTTAACCTAGGGGCACTTTTCCACTGAGTTATACCCCTAGCCCATTATTTTATTTTGAGACAGGATCTCAATAAGTTGCTGAGGCTGATCTCAAACTTTCAATACTCCCGCCTCAGTCTCTATAGAGTTGCTAGGATTATAGATATGCACCACCACACCCAGTTTCTGATGAACCCTTTTTTTTTTTTTCTTTTAAGAGAGAGGAACAGTGAGAAAGAGGGAAAGAGAGAATCAGTTCTATTTAGTTTTTCATCTGGTTTTCATTGCTCAGATGCTTCGTTGTGTAAGTAGTGTAAAGGTTCAAACCCACATCCTCATATATGCCAGACAAGTACTGTAGCTACTGGACAACCGCTCCAGCCCCTTCTGATGAATTCTTAAGGAAGGATTTTGTGGTAGCATTAAAATTCCAAAAGAAAAAAGATAGAATCATATAATGCTAATAAAATGCTACAAACTTTCTCTTAGAGAATGCAACTTAACTTCTTTTAAAAATTGCCTCTTTAGAAACTGTTCCCCTAAATCTTGAATTGATAACTTTATGCAAATTTCTTAATTCTGAAACTCAGGGACCTTACAGAACTTATAGGCATGTCGGTACCAAAAAATTGTACTAAAACAATTCACATCAAACATTTAACCCAGTGCTGACACATGGCAGAACCTGGGTGTGTTTGATTTCTTCTCTTTTCCCCATACCATTCCCTAACCAAAACTCAAATTTCAAGTTGGATTTTTTAGTAAGTCATTTGTGGGAGAGGATCATCACATCTCCTTGTAATGTAGAAACTGAAACAGACCAAGAATGTAGTACAGGCACACTTTTTAAGCCCCCTGTGCTTTCTCATAAATATTTTAAATAAAGCTAATTATTTGATCTAAAGAGATACTCATTTCTCATTTTCCAAAATACAAGCAATAATTCCTACAACAAAAATTCAAAGGGATGTTCTCAAATTAATTTGGAGCTCCCCAAAACTGATTAAAAAAACGAAAAGGCAAAGGTGTGGCAAATGCACATTTCCCCCTGGGAATAATGCTGATGTGAAATGCATTTATCACATCTTTATAATTAGATATATTCCTATATTATATTCATATGAATATATAATTAAAAGAAATAAGAGAAAATACCAATTAATATTTTTCTATTCCCCCCAAACTAGCAAGAAATATGTTTGCAGAGATAGATGATAATCTTCCTAACCAGCTTGATGTCATACCCTAAGTATACATTATTAAACCACAATAAACATTTACAAACAAAAGCCATACAAACCAGAAGGGAAGTTACAAAGCAAAAGAAAGGCATTGTTAATTACAGAGGCACCTATTGTTTTGTACTAAGATTTTACTCAACAACTATATTCTATTACACATCATCACCTAATATGCAGATGTAAAACAACCAATAAATTGCTTAATTTGATTTGATTGAAAGGGATATTTAATAGAACACTTTTCAGAGTCATTTCTCCTAAACCATTTAACCAAAAAATGTATTTGGTGGTTTCTAAATAGATTGGGTTTAGGAGCTCAAGCAGAAAATTGGGGGGAGGACAGAGAAATGTGTCCTGAATTTTAATACTATGTCACTTTAAGTGGGTGAATCTTAAAATGTCGTTTTGGAAATGACTTGCATTTGCTACAACAACTCATATGTTACAGCTTCTCATGTTCAGCACTGCATGCAGTAGTAATCATTCAGTATCATCTGGACAGAGGCCTTCAAAATGAACCCAAGTTATGAATGGTATTTCGGGATGATATGAAATTATATAGATCAATCCAACCTCTTTTTGTATGTGGCAATACCAAGAAAAAATAATCCCTCAGTTATTGAACTGAAACTAGCATTTTTAAGAAAATAATGTTAGGGTTGGAGTGGTAGCTCAGCAGTTACACAGCTTGCCTGGCATGCACAAGGATGTAGGTTCAAACCCCAGCACCACATACAAAATGAAGTGTCAGAGCAATGAAGGCCATACAAAAAACTAAATAAAATTGATTCTCTCTTTCTCTCTCTCTCTGTCCTTCTCTCTCTTAAAAAAAAGAAAAGAATGCTAAATTATAAACATATATAGTTCCTATATGTGATACTTAAGGAAGCTAGCATCTTGTATTAATTTGTGTTATAATTCAAAAAAAGGGTTTAACTTTTAAAAAATCTACATTAAAAAAGGTTAGGATTTTAGAATGTTTAAATGGAAACTGAGACTGGGAAGAGTACATAGAGCAATAGTTATGTAAACACAACCAACCTTAGAATTTAATAGTAATAAATATTGGTCTTTTTCCCCCACATTTTTATTGGGGAAATTTTATTATATTATGTATAATTATAATTATACATAATACATAATAGTGGGATTTGTTGTTATAAATTCATTCGTGCACAAAACATAAAAATATAATTTGGTCAGTATCATCTCCCGGTATCTCTCCTTTTCTTCCTTTCTTAGAAATTGACCTTTTGATCAATGGTATCCCCCAACAAAATTTAAAATGTATTTGTTCCATGTCCATTATTTTCCTGACTGGTCTGACAAATTAATCTTTCTGTTTATATTTTAAAAGAACATAATTCGGACACTGGCGCGGTGGCTCGGCAGTTGTGGCGCTTACCCGGCATGCGCAAGTACACGGGTTCAAACCCCAGCACCCACGTACACAACTATGTGTCAGAGCAACAAAAGTCATGTGAAAAACTCAATAAAAATTAATTCTGTCTCTGTCTCTCTCTCTCACACACACACACTGTCCTTCTCTCTTTAAAAAAAAACATAATTCAACACTCTTTGAATCCGTTAATATTTTAAGTTAGAAGGAAAAAAGCTCTACACAATCTAACTTCAAATGCAAATAGAAAACATGGCTCAACACTTTACAATAAAATTCTTCAAAATGAATCAGCCAAGCTAAGTGTCCTCTAACAGATGCACTGAAAGCCATGTAGACATCTCAATTCACCTAAACACACACAAAAAACAAAAACACAAACACACAAAGTAGATGAACAGGAATATTTTTAAAAAACAAAAACAGTTATTTGTGCATTCTCAATAAAACAGAACCTCAAAGAAAAAAAAAACCACAATCCCTCCCCAAGACCAACTATTTAGAAAACCATCTTATAATATGAGCAAGAAGTAAATAACCTTTAAAGTGAGGGGGGGAAAAAGACACTAAGTAACAAATATTCCTTGTTTTCTCCTACCAGAGGAGCTAAGGCAGTCCAGTTTGTGACTCGGATTTTTATATTCTGGAGGAATTGCAGTGTTATCCCCACCAAGTAGATTAGGTGATCATCTCTCAAAGTTAACATATATTTCCAAAAGACATACAAGTACATTTTGTCACAATCCAAAAATCTACTCACTTAAGCAATCTGATAAAATTTGTTGGCAGCACCATGATTTGATTTTTTAAATCAAACTATACATTTAACATCAAGTGCATTGTGACATTTAATTGATAGTACAGACACTCCATGCTTGACAGAATGCTTTCATTATATGCTTTTACCTGGTTGTAAATTATTGGTACTGCTATTTGCTACTTTTAAGGTACGGTTTACCTAAAGAGAGCCACAGAAGCATTTCTTCAGCAAGGGTGCCTTTTGAGTGGGTAAACATAAGGTCACCTATCAGAAAGTGTGCTGGAACATGAATGCACAAATCTAATAAGGAAGTGGTTTAAAAGGGATAAATTCCCTGAGTCATTAAACAGGATATAAACCAAAGACAGGTTGTGCCACCTAGAGAAAAACTGGAAATTGTACATTGGTTCTTCAGTGGTAAGCATAATTTTAAAAGCCTGAAACTTTTGGCATGTCCACTAACCAAGCCAGAGTCCACACCAGCTCATCAAGCTGCTAAGATTAGGATCCCTTGAAAACTCTGCCTTCTCTACACACCAGATTGGCAAACTGCTTTTCTCACCCACCCACCCATCCCTGCAGCGCCATTTAACCTCCAGCACCAACTGTTTGCCACAACCCATGCAGAATCTGCATCCTGAAAACCCTTCAATTCTGAAACGTTTTCCTGAAAGCCAGGACAGGCTAAAGTAGAGGGAGCAGGGGAATAAACATCATGAACCTTGACAGCCAGGGTCCCCATGGATGCTAGCAGAGCCACCATACATACCCCCCAGCCCCGTGGGGCCTGTATAGGAAATCCTGGTGCACACAGTACATCATATACAGGTTACCAAGCTGAACCCCTGGCCAACCTCTGCACAATCCAAACACCATGAAATGACCTCAACAGAACCAACCATTTAAGGTGCAAAAGGCCTTCAACTTTCCTCTCCACAAATCACTTAAAAGCAATGTGCCCCGCACACTTGTCAGGCTGAAACACAAAAAGTCTGTAAGCCACCTGGCACAGAGAGCCGCCTTTTACAAAGAAAATAGGCTGTAATTATGAAAAGCCCGCAGTCCTGCGGTATTAACTTGACAGCGGGGACTGCGCTGGGGCATAACTCATCTCCCTGGCAGTCACTCCCAGTCCCAGACCCTCAGCCTGGGGACATCTTCTCCTTCTCCCCTCCCCCTCCAGAGACCTTCGGCTGCGCCCCCTTCCCGCCCCTCTCCTTTACGAATCCCCAGCAACTTTGGGCTTGGCAGCACCACCATTGCCCAGCCACAGACTGGGACATCACGAAGTCGTCCGCGGAAGGGGAAGGAAAGTTTTAAAAGTCACTTAAAGCAGTGCAAGATTCCCCCCACCCCACCATCATTCCCAACACCTACCCCACAGACAGCCGCTCAGGGCTCCACGTGCGAGTTGGCCCAGGAGTTCCCCCTACATCTTCTCCAGAAAATCTTTCTCCAAGCAAAAAGTTCCCTCTGCAGCACCATGTCTCTCCCCCTTCTGCTCTGCCCCCCACCAAAAAAGAAAAAAGAAAAGAAAAAGAAAAAACTCAGAGTTCGCAAGACGCCACCTGGCTTCGCCCGCGGTCCCAGAGGGCGCGGCGCCCCTCCCCCGTTGGCGGAGGACCGGTCGGGTGCGGGCGGGGGGGGGGGGGGGGGGGGGGGACGGGGAGGCACTGGGGCAGCCCCTGGGCAGGACCCCCTACCTCGCCGTCCCCGGCCCTGTCGTCTCACTCACCTCTCTCCTGCTCTTCCGCCTGCAAGCAGATGGGGATATTCTTCTTCCAGCCCGGCATGGTGTCTGCTCCCAGCGCTCGCTCTCGGGCTC
>PVKS010054512.1:0-10039 GCA_004027875.1 Aplodontia rufa
AAATAATCAATTTTATTTACTTTTTCATCTGGTATTTTGTTTTTCTGACACTTAGCTGTGTATGCAGTGTTGAGGTTCAAATCCGGGTCCTCATACAGGCCAGGCAAGTATTCCAACCGCTGAGCCATGGCTCTAGCCCCATCAAAATCACTCTTAAGTAAAACTCTCTCTAAAAAGAAACTGAGTGGGGCTGGAGTGGTGGCTCAGTGATTAAAGAACTTGCCTGACATGCACAAGAACCGGGTTCATACACAATTGTCAGAGAAACAAAAGCCAGATGAAAAAATAAAGTTGATTCTGTTTCTAAAAAAAAAGAAAAAAGAAAAAAAGAAAAAGAAAGAAACTGAGTGTGTAGAGTAAAGAATATGATGACAACTGTATACATACAATATGTAATATTGATGGACAATTTGGTGTAGGTATTAGTGTTCTCCAGATAAAACCAATAGGGTACATTAAAGAGATAGACACACAAGATGGGATTTCTTAGAATTGGCTCATATGCTAATGAAGGCCTTAAGTCCAGGAGACAGGGTCTTACTAAGTTTCTCATACGCTAATGGAGACTCATATGCTAATGGAGGCTGTCTGAAAATTGGAAAACCAGGAAAGCAACAATGTGGCTCAGTTCAAGTCTGAAGGCCTCAGAACCAAAGAAAGCCATGGTGTAACTCAGTCTGAGGCTGTAGGACTGAAACGTCTTGGAGGAGAAAGGCAGGAGAACGTGGAGTCCTGATGTTGAAGGGGAGGAACAGAACAGTGTTCCGGTCTTGGGAAAGAAAAAGCAAGAGTGAAAGTGCCTTGCCTCTGCCTTTCTGTTTTGTCTGGTGTAAGTCAACTGGATAGTGCCTGGCAACACTGGGTAAAGGCGGATCTTCTTTACTCAGTCTACTGATTCAAATGCCAATGTTTTCTGGAAACTCTCTCAGACATACCTAGAAATCATGCTTTACCAGCTTCCTGGCTATCACTTAGCCCAGTCAAGCTGACCCCCAAATAAACCATCACAGTATCACTGCTTTGACTTGTCCTAAAGCTCCAGCAAGTTTCTCCATCCCTGCTTTTGCACCATCAGTGGAAATGTCCAAATAGTGAAAAACAAATAGCATTAAATGAAAATAATTAAAACACCCAAATACCTCACAAGATGTTCCCAGTTATCAAGCAGTAGATAGAACACATATCAATAACCACCACTATACAGAAAACTCTCTGTAAGCCAGTGTTTCACAAACTTCCCCCACCAAGAACATATTGACCATAGGACATACATTAGCATGTCGCAAGGGACATTTATGGAAGACAGATTTTGGGGAAACTGCTCCTACTATCTTGCCTTTCTGACAAGAGCCGGTTCTTAAGAAGGGTAACCTCTTTAATGGTTGCACACCGTTCCTATCAAGAAGAAGAATCTCTCTGCACTGCCTCCTCTTTTTCAGGAGTGGAAAAGCATATAGACTTTGCCTCCTACTTCAATATGGTTAAAGCTTGCTAATTTAGTAATCTTAAGTTGAGGCCCATACTTTAAGGCTGCAGACCTGGACCTGAGAGGCACCCACTCCAGTAGGACCCAGAAATGAAACAAATCACAGCAGTCAGGCCTCTAACTAAGTTTGTGAATAGGCTTCTTGGAGACAGACTATCAGAGAGAATCACAAGAAATTTCCAGTCTGCTCAGAGGAAAGGAGGAAAAAGGTCTCCTTGGTGAGAAGAAGCACGTGTGTGCGCTGACTGCATTGGTCAAAGATGATGCCTGCTCACCCAAGTCCCCTGAAGGTGAATTGTTTTACCCATACTAAGCTGGCAGAACCACCTGACCCCATACCACTGGCTACTGCTAACTGAATAAGCAACAGAAAGCTGGTCCAAGGACAGCCAATTCTTTGGCCATAGTAACCCTGAAAAAAATAGCTGGTCCAAGCACTTTGCAGAATTGGAATTGAGAACCTTGGAAAAAGAAGGAAATTAACCTGCTCTGGGCATTCATCATATTACCAACGAAAAAAACGACATGGTTAGTATATCTGAGGAGCAGCAGGGAGGCCAGGGTAGCTGTAGTTGAGAGAGGACAGAAATAGCAGGAGAAGAAGTGAAGGCATGTGGGGAGCAGGAGGATGATCACTATTTTAGTTAAACTTTCCATTCTTGCCAGAAAATACCTGAGACAATTATAAAAAGAAAAGGTTTTTGTAGCTCACTGTTCTGATGGTTCCAGTCCAAGATCAGGCAGCTCCACACCTTTGGATTTCTGGTGAGGCACTGGTTAGCAATGGCAGGGAGTATGTAGTGGAGAAGCTGCTTACCTCATGAGTCAGGAACAACAATTAAAAAACCCTGGAGAGACTGGAGTCCCACAGTTCCCATTAAGGGCATACTCCCAGTGACCTCCAAATAGGCCCCACATCTTAAATGTCCACAGCAATTCCTAATGCCACCCTCCTACGAACCAAGTCTTAACGTGTGGACCTTTGGGAGACATTATTCATTTTCGAACCATAACAATGACCTAACTATTTAGCTAATGAGACCTAACATGTTTCTAGGTAATGTTAGTGTATCTTAGGCATCACTTAGGGGATAAGCAGAAAAGATTCTTGGGCTATACCCTAGCCCTATAATCAGAGCCTGTATTGTAACAAAACCCCAAGATCTGTATACACATTACAGCATAAAAACTAATCTTTTAGGTTACCATCTTACACAGCAAAACAAATTACAATCTGCATTTTTTCTTTAATTTTCATATTAGGATGGAGTTTTCTGTTTCTGCCAAAGACATTGTTGGGGCTGGATGTAGTGGAGCACACCTGTAATCCCAGCAGCTAGGGAGACTGAGGCAGGAGGATAGCAAGTTCAAAGAGCCTGCCTCAAAATAAAAAACGAAAAGGAATGGGTACATGGCTCTGTGGTTTAGTGTCAATTCCTGGTACAAAAAAAAAAAAGGAGAAAACAAGACATTGTTGGGATTTGGATAGGGATGGTGCTGAATTTATATGTAGCATTGGATAGGAATAATGGCTTAATAATATTAAATCTTCCAATCTATAAATAAAGGATGTTTTTCTCTTTTGTCTCATTTCCTTCTTTCCTTTTTTTTTATTGTTGTTGTTGCCAGGAATTGAACCCAGGGGTGCTTAATCATTGAGCCCCATCCCAAGCCCTTTTATATTTTATTTTATTTTTAAATTTTGAGACAGGGTCTTGCCAAGTTGCTTAGGGCCTCACTAAGCTGCTGAAGCTGTCCTTGAACTTGTGATCCTCTTGCTTCAAACTCCTGGGTCACTGGGATTATAGTCATGTGCCACTGAGCCCAGCTGGTAATTTCTTTTTAACAACAGCAACATTTTGTATTTTTCAGTATATAAGTCTTTTTATTTCATTGGTTTAGTTACTCCTAAATATTTTATTCTTTGTGCTGTTATTACAAATGAAATTATTTTCTCAGTTTCCTTTATGGATTACTTATTGTTAGTATATAGAAACAAAACCCGTTGTTTCGTGTTAATTTGGCATCTTGCAACTGTGCTGAAATTGTCTATCAGTGGTAGAACTAACAAACATTGTCTATAAACAAAAAGATTTTACTACTTTATTTCCAATTTGTATGCTCCCCATCTTTTTTTCTTGCCTAATTGCTTTGGCTAGAACTTCAAATGCTATGGTGAAATAAAATGGCAAGAGGAGGCATCCTCAATCTTAGAGGAAAAGTTCAGAATTTCACTGTTGAGCTTTGGCTTCTTCAATATTACTCTTCAGACTGCTGAGAAACTTCCCTTCTGTCCTTAGGTCACTGGTAGTTTTTATTACATTTGACTCTGTGAATGCTTTCTCCATCTGGTGGCTTATCACAGATAGACACAGAAATCTTGGGAGTATTTGAAAATGGAAGAGTTGCAGAATGGTAGAAGCTGTGATTCCTAGATTTTTGCTTGGAGATCACTGTTTACAGCAATGGGATTTGATAGTGAGACATAAAATTCTACTGCATGGGTTCATCTATTAGAGAAGCTAGCATTATTTTAATACAAAGGAAAAAGGGTAATTTCCTAAATCAATGAGAAAAAAGGCTAAAAACCTATTGGAGAAATTAAGCAAAGGATTGAACAATTAACGGAAAAAATTCAAAAGGCTTTTAAATAGGGACTGGAGCAGTGGCTCAGCGGTTTCGGTGCTTGCCTGACCTGGTATGAGGATGTGAGTTCAAACCCCAGCACCACATACACAATGAAGTTTCTGAGGAATGAAAGTCACATGAAAAACTAAATAAAGATTGCTTCTCTTTCTCTCTCTCTCTTTGTCCCCTCTTCCTAAAAAGAAAAAAAGGCATTTAAATAAAAAACCCATTCAATATCATAACAGAAAAACAAATCAAAAAACAAACTGTATTATACATTTTGAAAAAACAAAAATGTTTGAAGCTTTCCTGTATCAGTTTGGATTTAATTAGTGAAGCAAAACCACTGTGATACAGAAAAGCAATTTCTGTGGATAGTACGCCTCACATAATTGTTGGAGTTGATATAGGCTATGCAAGACTGTTGGCCATGTCTGGTACAGGGACTGAATGCACAATGGTCCGCTCAGTCTGGTAATGAGAAAGTAAACTGGATTTGAAGTGGGAAGACAGGACCTATAAGGTCAAACGTGTATCTTTTCACCATTTGCAACTGTGATACTAGTGACCTTCAGGAAAAGTTGACGTTCTCTGCATGAAGATACACACACACCTGACCCAGTTGCCAGAGAATCTGAAGGCAGAGAACAGCAGGATTTGAAGGAACTAGAATAGTCATGGGTTTGCCTGTTTCCACACCAAGGTGAATCATCAATGTTTGGGAGTACTACAGTTAGTACTATAGGACTAACACGACACACTGAGCTGCTTCCCTTCAGCCTTTCGAATGCTGTACAATTATCCCTTGTGGTCAACCCTAATCTGTAGCTACAGAGGAAAGAGATTCTAAGAAACAGAGCTCTGTTTAAATGAGTTAAACAGGGGCTGGAGCGGTGGCTTAGCAGTTGAAGCACTTGCCTGGCAAGCACAGGGACCCAGGTTAAAACTCCAGCACCACATACACAATGAAGTGTTGGAGAAACAGAAACCAGATGTCTAAGTAAAACTGATTTTTTTCTCACTTTCTCCTGCCTTTTAATAAATAAATAAATAAATAAATAAATAAATAAATAAAGAATAAGTTAAAGCCAGTACAACCACAATGGGAAGATGTGGGAAAAGAGGGATTCTTATTGTTAGGAGCAGCACAATTTATGTAATTGTATAAAATACTTTTGATCTTGCAATTCTAATTCTAGTGATTTTTTTCATACTAGGGATTGAACCCAGGAGTGCTTAACCACGAAGCCATGTTCCCAGCCCATTTTATTTTATTATTTTTTTAATAGAGTGAATCAATTTTTATTGAATTTTTCACATGGCCTTCATTGCTCAGACACTTAGTTGTGTACATGGGTGCTGGGGTTTGAACCCGTGTACTCGAGCATGCCAGGCAAGTGCTGTAACTGCTGAGCCACTGCTCCACACCCCCTTGCTAAGTTGTTAAGGCTGGCTTTGGACTTGTGATCCTCCTTCCTCAGCCTCCCGAGTCACTGAGATTATGGCATGAGACACTGCACCCTGCTAGAAATAACCTTTTGCCTCAAGGGAATATTTAATATATAAATATAAATATTTAATACAAATATATTACATGGTGGAGACCTTTTTGGAAAATTTGGAAAAGTCTGTATTTCAATCAGACCCTCTTGCCAAAGATGGAGAATAAATTTATTAGGTTCTGAATGTTCCTTAAATCTTATTATACAAATCTGCTTCCTAAGAGAACTATTATTGATTGCATTTCAAATAATGGTGAGACTGTCATTATTCCACACACTTGTTCATTTCTCTCAATGACTAAGACAAAAATAAATAAATAAAAAGTGCTGAAACTTAGAGAAGACTCTGGCTCTGTTAGACAGTTATTTGACCATCTTGAAGACATACCCAGATTATAAGGAGTATTAGAACGAGTGCTCTTATCCACTATTTAATAAATACAATGTATTAAATGCAGTGAAGTCTTATGTTACATTCTTTTTGAAGCTGATTTTGCTTTTTTTTTTTTCTTGCTACATGTGGATGCATTCCTGGATATCACTTGAAATATTGTTATATCTGCTTTTAATTTTTCTGTGTGTTTCTAGATGACAAGGTATACATGTTTAATTTTTTCTAACCTTTCTATTTGTATTGAAATTTTAAAATTTATAATTGTGAAATACATACAACACATAGTCAACAGTGCAGAAAACTTGCATGTGAAGTTTAGGGAATAAGGAAGTGAATATGAATACAAACCAACACCCCAGTTTTAGAAAAATATTACCAGTTCTTATGCATTCTCCACCCTAGCTCCCAATAGAAGTTCTCACTATCCTGAATTTTCCAATAATTCCCCCTGCCCAGTTTTTCAGTTGTATCTCATTTTATCTTTTAAACACTATATTCAGCTTTGCAAATTATTTTTTTTAAGAGAAAGAGGTTACAGTGAAAGAGAGAGAGAGAGAGAATCAATTTTTATTTAGTTTTTCACATGGCTTTCGTTGCTCTGACACTTTGTTGCATATGTGGTGCTGGGGTTTGAACCTGCATCCTTTGTGCATGCCAAGCAAGCACCATAACTGCTGAGCCACTGCACCAGCCCCAGCTTTGCAGATTTGTAAACTATCTATAAATGTTATCACATTACATATACTCTTTCACAGTTTGCTGTGTTTTTTGTGCTCTCTCTTTCTGTATGTATGATTGATCCCAGTGGTGCTCAATCCACTGAGTCACGTCCCCAGTCTACGCTATTTTGAGACAGGGTCTCACTAAGTTGCTTCGGGCCTAAGTTACTGAGATGGCTTTGAACTTGTGATCCTCCTGCCTCAGTCCTTTGAGCCACTGGGCATGGGTGTGTGCCACCATGCCTGACTCAGTATTGTTTTTGAGACTTCTTCACATTGATGCACATGGCTGTGGTTCCTTCTTCCTTTCCCTTCAATGTGGTATACTACTACATGAATAAATCATAATTTGTTCACTTGTTTTGTTGATGAATCTTATGTTAACTTCTTTTTTCTGTCGAGATGCCTTTGTGATTTTTTATGCACATATGCAAGTTTTGGAAAGATTATATACTTGAAGTAGAATTGTGGACGCATGCCTCTTTGACTTTACTAGATATCACTAACTTGCTGCCCCAATCATCTCCTTTACTATTCTAATAATAGTACATAAGAGTTCTTTTTGTTCCATGTATTCACCAACACTTTTTTTGGTACTGGGGATTGAACACAGAGGCACTTTACCCCAGCCCATTTTATCTTATTATTTTGAGTCAGGGTCTCACTAAATTGCTTAAAGCCTCGTTAATTTGCTGAGGTTATTCTCAAACTTAAAATTGTTCCAGCCTCCCAAGTCGCTGGGATTACAGGCATGTGCCATCATGACTGGTATCACCAACACTTTATTATTACTTTATTATTGATTTATTTCTTTTTGGTACCAGGGATTGAACCTAGGGCCACTTAACCAGTGAGACATATCCCTCGCGCATTTTTTATTTTTTATTTATTTTTCTATTTTGACTAAGTTATTTAGGGTCTGATGCTGAGGCTGGCTTTGAACTTGTGATCCGATCCTCCTGCTGCAGCCTCCTGAGCTGAGCTGCTGGGATTACAGGTGTGCTCCACCATACTGGCTCACTATAGAGCTTTTTTTTTTTTTTTTTTTTAGAGAGAGGGACAGTGAGACAGAGAGAAAGAGAGAATCAATTTTATTTAGTTTTAGTTTTTCATGTGACTTTCACTGCTCTGACACTTCATTGTGTACCTGGTGCTGGGGTTCAAACCCACATCCTCACACATGCCAAGCAAGCACTGAAACCACTGAGCACTGCTCCAGCCCCTATAAAGCCACTTTAAATTTGTATAAATGACTTTACACAGTCATTTTTATTTTGCATTTGATGGATGTACAAGAATAATTCATCATAGTTATAATATGCAACTTCTAAATGATTAGTTTGGCAGAGCATCATTTAATAAGATCATCACAAGAGAAAATAATTCAGGTTTCCTCCTTCTGTAAACACTCCTTCCTCCTTCTGTTTACACACTCCATTCACTTTTCTGCTGCATTTTATCCCCTGAAGCAATAGTTCTTCACAAATTCCAGATTTTTTTTTTTTAAGAGAGAGGGACAGTGAGAGAGACAGAGAAAGAAACAACTTTATTTAGTTTTTCACATGGCCTTAGTTGCTCCAACACTCAGTTGCGTACGTGGTGCTGGGGTTTGAACCTGGGTCCTCGTGCTTGCCAGGCAAGCGCTGAAACCGCTGCGCCACCGCTCCAGCCCCACAAATTCCAGATATACATCTTTTACCATTTATGTATCACAAATGTCTTTTCCCACTATAGCTTTTTTTTTTAACTTTCTATGTATTTTTCAATGTAGAAAAATTCATATTAATTTTCAGGTAGTTGGGGTTGGAGTGGGGGCTCAGTGGTTGTGGCGCTTGGCTGGCATGCTCGAAGACCCGGGAGCAAAACCCAGCACCATGTACATAACTAAGTGTTGGAGCAATGAAATCTACATGAAAAAATGAGTAAAAATGATTCTTCTCTCTCTCACTGTCCCTCTCTGTTAAAAAAAATAACTTGTTTCAGGTAGTTGAAAAATATGTCAACATTTTGTATATTGTTTACAAACTTTACACTTACCTTCACGATCTTAAATATTTTCTCCTATATTGACTCATATTTTTGAAGTTCTAGGGATTGAACTCAGGGCCTCATGCTTGCTAGGCAAGTGTTGTACCAATGAGCAACATCCCTGTTGCTGTGTAATTTTAATTCTGAGACAAGGTCTCCCTAATTGCTAAGGTTGACGTTGATCTTCAGATCTTCTAGACTCAGTCCCCTTTCCCCTGCACTATGGTATGCTACTATATGAGTTACGGTATTACAGGTGCGGTGCGTACCACCACGCCCTGCTCCCCTATTAAGCGGTTTGCCTGCCGAAGTGCAAGTGGGGTTATACAAGGCTGGAGTGAGGTGCAGTTCTCTGAGCTGGACAGGGAAAGTGGCTTAGGGTAAAGCACCCACCCAACATGCTCGAAGTTCAAGGCTTCATCCCCAGCACTGCACAGAAAGAAGAAAACAAAACAGCATTATCAACACCACCAACAGAAATAGATCAAGAAACACAGTAAAAAGCAAATGAAAACAACAACCATAACACCATCCACAACAAAGGGGCAAGAATAATATAGAATAAACGAAAATGCTAAAAAAAATAATAAACAGGGGCTGGAGCGGTGGCTTGGCGGTTACAGCACTTGCCTGGCATGCGCAAGTACACGGGTTCAAACCCCAGCACCCACATATGCAACTAAGTGTCAGAGCAATGAAAGTCTTGTGAAAAACTTAATAAAAATTGATTCTCTCTCTCTCTCTCACTGTCCTTCTCTCTTTAAAAAATAATAAATACAAAATATAAGAATTTTAAAAGGGAGAAAAAAGAACAAAATGAATAAAAGAAAAATTAGGCAATTAAGAAAAAATGAGGACTGGACAGGTGGCTCAGCAGTTACAGTGCTCACTGGGCATGCGCAAGGACGCAGGGTTGAACCCCAGCACCACATACACAATTAAGTGTTGGAGCAACGAAAGCTACATGGAAAACTAACTAAAATTGATTCTTTCTCTCACTGTCCCTCTCTCTTTAAAAAAAAAAAAAAAGAAAGGAAAGCTGGAGAAAGGTAAGCAAGTAAAAAAAGAAAAAAGGAAACAACTTTTAAATACTAAAAGAAAAAATATACATACAGTATATATAGCAATACAAAGAAAAGAACAGCATGCTTGCTCGCTCTCCCTCTCCCTCCTAGCTACCATGAGGTGAGGAGCTCCTCTTTGTGCTTCCAGGAAACAAAATTTAAAAATAAAAAAAAAGTAGTAATAAAAAAGTAAAATTTCCTCTGTATAGAGGTGCTCA
>PVKS010054513.1:0-10034 GCA_004027875.1 Aplodontia rufa
AAACGTTCTCAAATATTGAATGCTTATCAAGTACAATGCCTAGATTAAGACTTTCTTATATGTTTTATTACTCTGCCTTGGGTTATATTCAGTTTTGTGAGATCCTTGACTTATATATGAGACAATGACAGAGTTTGGATAATTTGGCAAGGACTATTAGGCATTGATAGAGTTAAATTCCAACTTTTGTTGGACAGACTCCATGCCCTTTCTATAACTACAGAATTTTCCTTCTACTAAACATGCTTTGAATAAGGTAATTAAGGTCAAAATGTTGGCATAAATATATTTAAGAGACTAAATATTTATACTGGTAGAATGAAAAATGGCCTCTTATAATCTATTAGCACAAGGATGAAAAAAAAAGGTTGATCACTTTTGCCTAGGAAAACACGTAGCACTATTAGGCATTGAAATATCTGCCCTGTGGGGATAGATAGAAAAAATGAAGGTTAGGGAATCTTTCTTTTTTCCTAAGTTCTTGGCATTGAATTTTAATCATTATAAAGACATTGAAATCTAATCTGTCATGTGTGGTAGACACAGTGGGCATTTGTCTGTCTCCATTTGAAAAAAATTCAATATTGTCATTTTCACCTACCAAACCTCTGCAGGGAGATTATAAGAATTAACAATATGATTTGAAAGAGCTTCCAGCTATTGTTCATAAAGGTGAGGAATAAGAATAAAATGTGCAGGGAGAAACTAGTAAATATGCATGTTGCTCAAAGGTGAATTCATTCCACTAATTTGTGTGCTGGTAGAATTATTCTGCTGAAGTGTCCCTTTCAATGTCATCTGAATAATACATGATTTTGGTACTTTTGTTGTCTGCACAATGTCCTCTACCACTATGAATCTCAGAGTTTTAAAGGAATGAGATGTTTTCCATTTGTCAAAAGAAGTATCATAAAGAGGCAGGCAGCCGAGTTGAGTGTCCATAAGAATAGATCAGAAATGAAGAAAACTCATATTTTATTTGAGTGCTACTTTGAGGGATGATAGAAATGCTATTATAACACAATATTGACTTCTCATATTGGCACCTTATCTCTTTTCCAGAAAGAAAAAGTCAAAAGTAAATCTACAAATGTTCTATACCCAAAGTGTAATTGATACACCATTCTTGGAATGGGCCAACATCATTCCAATTAATATGACTGTTATGGCTTGGATCTGGAATGTCCCCTAAAAGTTTGTGTTGAAGACTTGGTCCCCATTGCAGCAATGTTCAAAGGTTGGGCTTTTAGGATGTAGTTGGATCTGAAGGCTGTGATGCATCCATTTGATGGATTTATTTATAATTTGAATGAACTACTGGGAGGAAGTGGAAACTGTAGGCAGGTGACACATGGTTGGAGGGAGTAGGTCATTCAGTGTGTGCTCTTGGAGACTATATGTTGTCCCTGTCTCCTCCCTCATTCTTCCTGTGTTTCCCAGCTGCCATGGGCTCAATAGCTTTCCTCTACCATGCCCTTCCTCTATGATGTTCTGCCTCACCTCAGGCCCAGAGCAATGGATACATCTGACCATGAACTGAAACTTCTGAAACCATGAGCCAAAACAAGTATTTCCTTCTCTAGGTTGTTATCAGGTAGCTTGGTCACAACAAAGAAAAGCTGACTAACACAACGACCGTGCTTTAATTTAAAATAATGTTACCCAAGATTTTGCTGTGATTTGAAACTGTCCTAAAATATTATCTATTCACAAATTATTTATTCATAAAATCTTCCTATAAGTAAGCTCTCAAAAGAAAATTGAGTGTGCATGTAAAAACAATAATAAACTAGTGTGTTACTTTTTATGTTGCTTAAGTAGACCTGTTTTCTTCAGCAATTCTACTTCTGAGAGTATCTCCTACATACATTGGCAAAAATGTGAAAATGAGCACAAGCATATTCTTTGCCGTGCTATTTATAATAGGAAAGACTAGAAATACCTAAATGTCCATCATTAGGAGGCTGGTTAAATAAACTAAGGTGCACTTGGCACAACAAAGAATGGTGCAGCTGTGGAAGGAAGGTTACGTATCTCTAAATATTGCTCTGGAATAATTGTTAGGATATATTATTAAGTGAAAAATAAGGTATGAGAAGTATATATGGTATACCACTCTTCAACTTTGAAACTATGAGAGGACTATCTATACATATTTTTATAGTAAAATGTTACACAAAAACATTTTTAAAAGAGAGAAAGAGAAAAAGAAAGGGCAGAAATGTAAGCTAGATTTCTATGATTAAGCTTTGTTTGATATATTTTTAAAAACTTTAGTATAATGAGTATGAGGTTTCTTTTGGGGTGATAGAAATGTTCTTAAATTAGTTAACCTGAAATCAGTTTCACTGGGCTTAAACCAAAGTGTCAGCAGAACCACACTTCCTCTATTTTCTTGCCTTGTCCAGCTTCTGGAGCTTGGCTCATGACCTCCTTCTTTCATCTTCAAAGTCATCAGTACAGCATCTTCAAAACCTCTGCTTCTATTATCCCATCACTTTCTGTGTCTTATCTCCCTCTTCCTCCCTTTTATAAGGAAATTTGTGATTGCATTTAGGATCTGTTATGGTTTGGAATGAGGCATCCCTCAAAATCTCCTGTGTGATTCAGGAATATTCGGAGGGGAAATAATTGAACTGTGAGAGCTGTAACCTAATCAGCTCATCCCAGTTTGAATGAAATCATTGGGTGGTAACTGTAGGCAGGTGAGGCAGGCCTGGAGGAGGTGGGTCATGGGGCTGTGCCCTGGAAGGTAGTGAATGCACCTTCCTTCCCTGTGATGCCTTCCCTGTCCCTTCTTTCTGCCTGCTGTGAGGGGAGCAACTTCCCTCTGCCACTCCCTTCCCCATGATGCTCTGCATCCTCTTGGGCCCAGATCAATGGAGTCAGTCATCTATGGGTTGAGAACTCTGGTACTGTGAGTCAAAATAAACTTTTCCTCCTCTAAGTTGTTCTTGTTGGATATTTTGGTCACATCAATGTAAAAGCTGACTAAAACAGGATCCATCTGGATAATATCAAATAATCTCCCCAAATCAAGATCCTTAATTTAATTACTTATGTAAAGCCACCACAATACAGATGTGATCAAAAGCACTGCATCAGCCTATTTTGGGATACCTCATTGGTTACAAAAAGCAAACTCCTCTAGAAACCTTTGCATATTGCTTCCGTTCTCTGTTGCTAATATGGATGGGAAATGTTTTAGTCAGAGTTTTGCAGCTTTAACTAAAGGACCCGACAAAACAAATTTTAGGAGGAAAAAAGTTTAGTTAGGGGCTTATGGTTTCAGAAGTCTTAGTCCATAGAAGGCTGGCTCATTTCTCTGGGGCTGGAGGTGAGACTGAACATCAGGGTGCCAGGCATGGTTCCAGGGAACAGGGAGCTCAATACATCACATAAGGAAGCAAAGCAGAGAGAAACCCCACACCAGATACAGAATAGGTACCCCAAAACACGCCCCCAATGACCTACCTCCTCCAGCCTCACCTGACCAGCCTACAGTTGCCAGTAAATCCGTATTAACTCACTGATTGTGTTAAGGCTTTTATAACCCAATCATTTCACCTCAGCTTTCCTCAGTTGTAACTTGTGAGGTTTTGGAGGACACCTCACACTCAGACCATAACAGGAAAGATGTCAATGATGGTCCAAACCTTTGAACCTCACAGCTTGTGATTCAGTCTCATGTAAGTACGTGTCTGACCCATGGCCCAATAACTGTGGAAGTGCATCTGTCAGCTTTTCATCACCATGACCAAAATACCCAATAAGAACAACTTAGAGGAGGAAAAGCTTATTTTGGCTCATGGTTTCTGACATTTAGTTTGTGGTGGGCCAACTCCATTGCTCTGGGCCCAAGGCACCAAGGCAGAACATCATGGCAGAAGGGTGTGGGAGAGCAGTGCTGCTCACCTCATTGTAGCCAGGAAGTGGGAGGAGGGACAACAGAGAAGATGAACCCTTCCAGGACAAGCCTGCAGTGATCTACTTCCTCTAGCCATGCCCCACCTGCCTACAGTTACCAGCCAGTTAGTCCATTCAAACTTGAGTGAACTGATGAGGTTACAGCTCTCACAATCCAACTACTTTATTTCTGAACATTCTTGCGTTAATGCAGGAACTTTGGGAGGACACCTCATATCCAAATCATAACAAGAAGGAATATAGTATACCATGATTAGCAAGTTGTAGTAGTCTGGGCTGCTTTAACAGAATACCTTAGATTGGGTAGCTTATAAGCAACAGAAATTTTTCACAATACTGGAGACTAGAAAATCTGAGACCAACGTGCCAGCAGATTTAATGTCTTGTGAAGACCTGCTCCTCATAGATTTCCATCTTTTTGCTGTGCCCTCCTCTCATGGTGGAAGGGGTAAGACAGCTCTCTTGATTCTCTTTTATTATGAGCCTCTTTTATAATCTTATTCATGAGGATCTTACTCTTATGACTTAATTACTGCCCCAAACCCCCATCTCCTAACACCATCATCATTGATGGTTAGCATTCAACACATAATTTTGGAGGAATGTAAACATTCAAAGTATAGTACCTTGAGTCAAAGGCCTACCCTTGTGGTCCAAATGATGTTCAGAGTTTCTCAGTCCCATCAGAGTCATATGGGTTGAGACCATGGCAGTCCCCATAGAAAGATATGTGCCAGACATAGAATCAATGACATCCAAGGCTTTGCCAAGCAACAACTTTGTATCTTTACTTTTTATAAAATATTTTGTGCAAACACATGAAGGCATTTATTAATCTCTTCTTTCCATTATTGCTTTCCTTTCTCTTTTCTCTCTCCTCCTGACCCTCTCCATTTATTTTACATTTTTGCCCCCATAGATACCTTAGGTTAACAACTTAATGTATATACTTGTTCTATTTGTTTATTCATGCTCAAATAATCATAATTAGCATATGCATGTGTGTGTGTTTAACACATACATACACATATTTGATTTTAAAAAGTCAGGATGAATTTATCACCCTGGGGTACATTGGGAATGTTTGTAGATGTTTTTGGTTTTCACAACTGAGGGATTGGTACCAGCATGTAGTGGGTAGAGGTCAGGGATGCTGCTAAACATCACACAGTACATAGAGCAGTTTCTCACAAAAATAATTAATCAGCCCAAAATGTCAACTGTGCAGAAGTTAAGAAATTCTGATATAAAAACATGCATATGAGTTTTGGTGATTTTTGTTGATAAGATGGAAATTCTAGTAAACCCACTTTTCTGTATCTTATTTTTCTCACTCAATCATACCCTATTAAAATTACTCAAAATCACTAATATAGCATGACTTTACTTTGTGTAGCAGTTGCTTAATATATTTCTTCATGTGGATATAATGCATTCTGTATTAATCATTCACCTAATGATGGATATTCACTTTGCTTTTTGTTTTGTGGAAGATTTTTTTTTTTGCCGCTATTTCCTTGTCTTCATTTGGAGATCCCTACAACAAACATTCAGAGAAGGGTGTAAGTATAATAGTTTATTTTGAAAATGAAGGGAATACCATTAGAGGAATGAAAAAGTGAGATAGGAAAGGTAAAACACTCCATAAAAAATACATTGCCCAGACTACTAATTCTGTGAACAGTTGGAACTTAACCCAGTGGGGAGTCTTTGAGGGACAAGCAAACATGACTTCAGGACTTCCCTATGCAAGGGTGAGAGAGCTGTGATATTTTTTCCAGTTCTCACCAGTGATTGGCTGTGGGCTAATCTTTGGGAGCTTTAACTCCTCAGTACTTTGCAGGTATGTCAAAGCGGGCTCCAACCACAATTTCAGGCAAAGTAATGCTTACACTGCCTATTGGGAGGCAGGCTGGTGGACAAAGATGCAGTAAGGTGGGCAGATATGGGCTGATGCTGCTGACATTGTCCATAACCCTTGATATACATGTCTTTACTTATAGTGCACTTATTTTGGTGGGAGAGTCTTTTAATAGAGGGATTGCTGGGTGTATTAGAGAAACAAAGCCAATAGGATATACAGATAACTAAAAATTAAATAAGACATCTTTACATAAAATCTCTTATATAACAGTCAAGTTGGCACATAAAATTGAACACCACATTGGGTTAAAGCATATATTTATTCTAATATGCTTTAATCAAGATGTTACTTGATTGCTTTCCAAAATAACTGTCATAATTCACATTTTCACCAGCAAAATTTAAAAGTATTTTTTCTCAACATCCCTCTTAGTGATGTCATAACCTTTTAAATTTTTTGCCAAAATGCTGTTTAATGTGATATCTTTTTACTTGAAAAGGTTTTATCCTGATTAATATTTTTGTTGACCAAATAAATTTACTCTCCTGAATATATCTCTTTAGATTATTCATCCATTCTTACTGTAGGTTGTTTTCTTTTTCTTTTTCTGACAATGTCTAAAAGTGCATTGTGTGTTATTTATATTGTTACTCTCTGTTATCTGTTCTCAAATATTTTTCCCAGTATATTATTTGCCTATCAAAATTTTGTTAAAATATTTTTGTATGTAGATGCTATTTAAGGAACATTCTATGAATATACTGTCTTTGATGAATCAAAGATGTTATGACCTATAATAATCTACCACTAAGAATGAAAAAACAGTGTCAATTAAACTGATACCACGCTTCCTTATGAACTCAAATTTTAATTTATATTCATAGAAGAAAATTTTTCTTATCATTAATATTGACAGTACAAATTTGTGGTACATTGAGGAGTACTGGTTTTATGAACATTGTCTCCTTGATTAATTATCTTATTTTCCCTCTATTTAACCACACGGAGCTGGAAGTTTAGCATCCATTTCTGTTCAGAGTCACCAGGAAGTTCCTTGCATGTCAGTATGGGACTCCTTAATGATATTGCTGCATGGGTTGATCACAGTGGCCTTTCATACCTTTGAAATGTCTTTAAATTTTTTCAGGAAATTTGACAATTTCTCCAATCTCTGTTGCTAGGTTGGTATAGTCCATACTTTCCCTCATATTTCAGCCCCCAAATGTAATTCAGTTTCATCCACTTGTGAGCATCTTCCTTTCTGGTACCACAAAGCACTGAATTGTTGCTCTTTGCAGAGTAGAATTGATGGTTACTCATCTACTGGTGTGATCATTTGCTAATGAAAATGTCACACCTTTATACAGTTTCTATATCTCAATAAGTGTTTGCCAAATGAATTAGAGAAAAGAATGACTTCTATGCCTGATTTATCTGAATTTCTTTCCCTCATAGAAACTTTTAAATTAACTAGCAAATTTTCTCCTTCCCTTCCAAAAATTTTTTAAACATAATGGTTTTTTGAAATATTATTCAGGTGGTTCACAATTCACCCATTTAATGTGTACAATTCAATGGTTTTTAGTATATTCACAGAGTTATGCAGCCATCACCACAACATTTTCATCAGCCTTAAAAAAAAAGCCATATCCATTAGCAGTCACTTTCCAGTTCCTTGAACTACTGGTTTCACACAACCACTAACTTATCTGTCTCTTGTGTTAGCTTTTCTGAACATTTCTTTTAAATGGAAGTATAGTACTACCTTTTGTGACTGACTTTTCTTAGCAGATTTTTTAAGGTTTATCCATATTATAGCATATATTATAATTTCATCAATTTTTATTGCCACCTAATTGTTATTTAGATGGATATACCACATTTTTCATGCCTTCATCAGTTGAGGGACATTTTGTTTTTTTCCACTTTGGGGCTATTATGGATGTGCTGCTATGAATACTCATGTACAAGTTTTAATTTGGACACATGTTTTCATTTCTTTTGGATACATACCTAAAATAGAGCTGCTGTATTATATGGTAATTGTTTAATCTTTCAAGAAGCTAGCATCCCACAAGATTTTTCATTATTATTAAGAAATTTATTTGTTGAACAATCAAGCATGCTTCTAATGAAAATATTATATATATATAAATTCTGAATATTAGATTTACTCCCCAAGAGCCCCACCTCAATTATCTGCCCTTATCCTTTCCCCTCCCTCCTTCCCAATACATCTCCACAAATGCCTTAGGTTGTATGTCCTTACACCTTTTCCAGATTTAAAACATGAGAATTGACCTCCTTTCTCAATGGCCGGGGTCTAGCTCCAGCCTCCACAGATAAGTGAAGATATTCAACCCTTGGTGCTCTGGGTTATGCTGATTTTCCTCAGCATAATTTCTTCCATAGCCATCCATTTACCTTCAAAGGCTGCAATATCATTGTTTCTAGTTGCTGAGTAGAACTCCATGATGTATATGTACCACAGTTTTGGGATCCATTCATCCAGTGAGGGACATCTGGGTTGTTTCCATAATTTAGCTATTGTAAATTGAGCTCTTATGAACATCGATTTTGCTGTGTCACTGTTCCCACAAGATGTTTAAGAAGATACTTTTACAGATGGGCAGGGTGGCACATGCCTGTAATCTCAGTAGCTCGGGAGTCTGAGGCAGGAGGATCACAAGCTCAAATCCAATCTTAGCAACTTAGCGAGGCCCTACGCAACTTAGTGAGACCCTGTCTCAAAATAAAAATTAAATGGGCTGTGAATGTTGCTCAGTGACTAAGCACCATTGGCATCAATGTCTAATACCACATAATAATAATAATAATAATAATAATAATAATAATGATTAAGTATCATGTACTAAGTGCTAGTGTACATGTCAGGGCTACAGGGAAAAAAGATAGATAAGAAATAAATACTTTCAACAAGTGAAAAGTGCTAAGAAGAAAATAAAAGAGGAGGTATGTCAGGGGAAGGAAAGGAGAGGGTAATTTTAGACAAGGAAGGACTTTCTAAGGAAATGTCTTTTGAAACAGAGACCTGAAAGGTCACAAAGTGCCCTCATCATATCTTTGCAAAACAATTGCCCCAACTTATTAGAATATTTTATCTTCATTTGAGAACTTAGGAAAGAATAATAGATGAGCAATAGTATATAATTGCCTGCTGCTATATGAATAGAAAAGTATGAAATGATTTCTTTTATAACTTTTTAAAAATTGGATAAGATTACCTTTTGTATTTGTTTTTTCTCTTCTTTTGATTTTCTAGGAATTGCAGTCATTATACTTGGTAGATGTAGTGTTTCATGCTTCTCTCCTTATTGCAAAGTGAATCCCATGATTGAGGAATCCTCTATATTCTCCTTACTATTTATGTATCTATAGTATGTTATTTGTGTAAATTCACAGCAAGAGACAGACAAAATAGACTCTTTCTACAGTAGTATTAAATCCATGAAACAAAAATATCATGCACTTTCAACATCCATTTTAATCCAAGGATATGGACCAAAAGACCAAAGCAATTTGAGTGTTCACTAGCAAAGAAAAAATAAGTTTTGTTCTAAGTGCAGAAAAAATTATCCAGGTTTATATCAGATTACATTGCACAAAGGATGCCCAGGCCACTTTGGTTAAAGTTACAGCATCCCTGAAGCTGTGAAGCTGAATTAAGATATAGAATTTCGTGGTGGTAAAACAATAAACTGAAAAGCAAATATGATTCTACCTTGATCTGCCTTGAATCCTGCCTATTTCCATTCTACTCCCTTTGTCACTACCTCCCTCTTCTTGGAATTTATCCCTACAAAGACCATTTTCAGAAGCATTTGATGAATAACCTTATTCATTCATTTGGCAAATATTTATTTAGAATCATCAGATAAATTCTCTTCCCACATGAAGCTTACATTACAGTATTGTGGAAAGAAAATAAATATGTATACAAATAATACAGTTTTCAAAGAATATAAAAACTATAAAGAAAAATCAAAAAGAGCAGGATAGTAGTAAGGAAGAAATTGAGGTGAGCTGAAATTGGCCATAGAAGGTGTATTTAGCACTGTTGATTGTTCCACAAGAGCCCTACCTTTACCTTACTCACTTGAAGGACCCTAGGTTGCCTCTAAATTAAATGCCTGTGTATTTCAATGAAAGTCAAAACCATTTCCACACCAGTGGGTAATTCTTGAATAATTTGAGATAATTGTGGTCATTCTATTTTTATTGT
>PVKS010054514.1:0-10035 GCA_004027875.1 Aplodontia rufa
TAATTCCTACAATTTTAAATTATAGATGAGCTTTAAAAATATCTTAAGATTGTTGTGATACCTCACTAAGATGGGAAAAGCCGTTTCTCTGGTGACAGCTGCAGAGAGCTAAGTGTCTCTGTGTCACTGTGTTCCTGATAGAGGGAGTGGCTGCATGTCAGTAAGTGGGGAAAAATCAGAGAGGTCACAGACCACCTGCTAGGGCCAGGGCAGATGGGAGAGTGCAGGCCTAGGCAGGAGCCTCAGCAAGAGCTATTTTTAAATTGTGATCAAATGCACTTAATGTCTAATGAAACATCTGAACCAGTTTTAAGTGTACAGTTCAGTAGTGTTGAATGCATCTAGAACTCTTCAACCTTGCAGATCCAGTACTCCATCCATGATAAACAACACGCCCCTTCCCTGCTCCCCATGGCCTCTTGGCACCCACCAATCTGCTCTGTTTCTGTTCATTGGACTATTTTAGGCCCCTCTTGCAAGAGCGAGTGGAAATGTGTGGTGCCATAGGTCCTTCTGTGACTGGCAGACTTTCCTCAGCATGGTCTCCTCCAGGTTCACTCACGGTGTAGCTTACGGCAGAGTTTCCTTTCTTTGGAGTGCTGAGCAACATTCATTGAACATACATGCCACGTTTTGTTTATTCAGTCATATGTCAGAGGACCCGTGGGTTGCTTCCACCTTTTGGCTATTGTGAATATGCTACTTATGAACTCAGTTGTGTCACCTCCACTTCGAAGTCCTGCTTGCAATGCTTTGCAGTATATCTCTAGAAGAGACCCTGCTGGGTACATCAATAATGTGACAGCACAGAGAAGTTCAGCTTTGAACGAGGTACAGGTTTGGGTATCAGCTGCTAAAATTTGTGCCTGAAAGAGGTAGAAGGAGGCATTTTCTGCTAAGGAGTGTCACAGTCTCAACCCTAGGAAAGGAGTCTCAATCCTTTCCACATGCTGAGGAGAACACTGAAGTGGCTTACCCCACCTGCCACTGCTGCTGAGAAACGGACCCAGGAGCAGAATGGAGCCAAGACAGCTGCCAAACCCCGAACCAGTTCGGGGTGGAGATCGACCGGCAACAGCCCCAAAAGTCTTGTGGGGCTGGACAACAGATTTCAGAGGTAGCCACTTGGATTAGGAAGATGAAGGGGCCTTGAAGAAATTTTGCAGCAACCTTAAACATACTATGTTGTTAATTACCATACACCATGAATTTTGTGACCTGTCTTTTCTTACAAAGATGTTATCCAGTATCTTCCGTGTATGATAGTATGTAACTCAGACAGACATCCACAGGCAATGTTTAGAGAAAATTTTTGCCTACTACAGTTTTCCAGATACAGTAGAAGATTCAAAACTTGTGTACAGAGTTTATATGGGGCCTTCTTAGATTTGTTATTTATTCATTGAGTGACTTTAATGCTTGCCTACTAAGCTGAGGAATATGGGCTAAAAGGGGAGCCAGAAATCATTCTTTCCTTTCATAGACGTACATTACAATTGTTATGATCAGACATGTGAAGGTGAATCTTGAATTCTAATGGTTCAACTTACTATTTTTTAATTTTCATGATGATGCAAAAGAAATGTGTTCAGTAAAAAACATTTGCTGAATTTTTAATTCGGATCTTTTCTCAGTCAGCCACATGACCTAATGAGGAAACTAATTCCCTACAGTGTACTATGTACTATGCTGCTAAGTTCATGCTATTCAGTAGGTTAGGTGCATAAAATGAATTTTCAACTTAAGATGTTGTCAATTGCAAGAGTATATTAATCTGTTTTCCAACATTATAATGAAATTCTTGAGGCTGTTATTTAATAAAAAGGAGGTTTATTTAGCATACAGCTTTGGAGTCTACAAGCCCAATTTCTAGTTACCCAATTGATTGGGCTCTGGTGAGGACATAATGGCAAATGTTATTACGTGGGAACATACACAAAACAGAGAGAGAAAGGAAGCCAGAAAGTGATTCAGAGTTCAGACTTGCTCTCTCATAACAGCTCCCTCTATAAGAAATAAGTCAGGGTACCCTGAAAGCCACATCAGTAGCATCCTCAGTGACCCAATTATTTTCCATTAAAAATAAAATTCCGCACAACCTCCCCAAACCACAACATTGGGAATTAAGCTCACTCCCAACATATGAACTCTGGAGGACAACATCCAAACCATAGCAGATGGGTTTATATTTGAATGTAATCAAATATCAGTTTGAAAATCATCTGTAGACATTTTAAACAAATGATGACTCTTGACTTGTTTATGCTGCAAATATGCTAACTTAAACATCATTAGGATGGCTGTTGAAGATTCCTCATAGTTCAAAATTTAAAAATGACTAGGGGAAAATGAAGAAATTAAAAGACAAACGCTGCTCAGCAGGGTTTCTAGGTCATTTTATATCATTCCAGTCCACTGAATCAAACCTTTTCCTATTTGCCACCCGCCCCTTGTGGTCAAGACTGCACTGGAACTAGGCACGGAGCACAGTGTGTCCTGGGTTCCAGTTAACTAAAACATGCTCAGAGAAGGTCAGTTTATGCCATATGCCAGCACTTCCCCTCCTTTGCTTTTACCTACTTAACATAGTTTCCTAAAACAGCAGAAAAACTGTGTGTCTGTTGACCACAATCGTATATTATTAGAATCTGAAAATAAAAGTTAAAATGCTACATTTTCTTTTCTCTTCCTCCTCAAGCTGAGCCCTAGTGCAGTCCTCTCTCTATCCTCCTTCATAGGTATAAGACTTTGGGTTGGTCTGGGGAGCACCAACCATTATGTAACTCATAATAAGTCTTATCATTGAGTACCTACTTGACATGTTTGCCCCAACAAGATTAGTAGAGAGAATCAGATTAATCCAGGAAACAGAATAGTCAGGTCTGAGGAGTTTGGGGTTTAACTGGAAGAAATATTGGAGTTTAATTTCAAACTCCTTTACCCATGATGAACTTGAAATATTAAATCAAATTCTACCAATAGGAAAACAGGCCTACCTTTGGTCATAATTTGGGATCAAGACTTCAAACAACTCTGTAACAAAATGCAGCAGCAGGATTCATGAGATGGTAATAATTGCTTATTGAAACTCAGTATAGAAAAAAAAGCTAATAGAAAATCAAATGAAAGAATGGCCCATAGTTTTCCATTCCAATATTGCTGCAAAATGTAATTACAAGTTTATAATTAGCTGATTAGAGAAGCCAAACCTAAAATTACAAAACAGAAATTGTGCTGGGAGGTGATCCACAACTTTTTAACTTTATGTTCTTTCTTTCAATTCATATGCACAGTAGAGAAAGGCAGGACTATGTGACTAATACTAGAGGAATGGAGAATTCCCTAAAATTTCCTTCAGTTGGAAAATTTTAAACACTTGAATTGGACCAATTCCTCCTCCAAATACATCCATGGTCACCAGAATTAAATAATGCTATAATTATAGAGTTGACAGGTAGGCAGAAATCTGCAGTAAGCCCAAACTCCACTTGCCAGCAGGAGCAGAGAATCCAGCCTCATCTCAAAACCCCTGCATCAGTAGGGTCATCATTCAGACTCTCCCCCATGGTGGAAATGAGTTTATTACAATTTCACCTCTGGATATTTCTAAGTTTGGAAAGTTTAATCATTTGTGGGGAAAAACTGAGATTCTTATGTTGACTTCAAAACTCTTTCTCTGTAATCTCTACCAGTTTTTTTCAATTGGAAAAATAAAATATCATCTCAATTGAACAGCTGTTGAAATACCTAGAAGACTTCTAACTATTATAAAACACATTGAACTTTATTAATCAGTCTTCAGAAATGTCTTTCAAATTATTGGGGATATCCACAGAGATGTGCTTAAATTTTCAAACAGGGCCATAATTATGAAAACTTCTAAACAGGAGGTTTCTTGCTTATCTTGGTGTCCTCCCTAGCTCACTCAGTAAGCCCTAAATATGAGTTATATCATGAAACCCTGATGTACGGGTTTGACCTTCATGTCTAACATATATCTAATCATCAAGTTCCCAACATTCAAACTCATTCCAGCGCTCTAATCTGTCATTTGATCTCCATGCTGTAAACACCCTCATAATTATTCTTCACCTGCACTGTTGCAGTAATATCTTCATCATTCTGCTTGCGTCATTTTTTTCTAAAATGGAGAGGGAAAATGAAAGAAAATTAAAGAATTAATTTTAATTAGTTTTTCATCTGGCATTTGTTTCTCTCACACGGATTTGTGTATGTGGTGCTGGAGTTTGAACCCAGGTCCTCATGTATGCCAGGCATGCACTCAAATTCCTCAGCCACCACTCTAGACTCTGCTAACTCCTATTCTAACCTTATGCTCAGTATTCTTTATGTTCAAGTCAAAATGGTCTCATTAAAATTAAGAAAAAAATTAAATTATATATTTTCATTTTGCTATTTCTTCAATATCATCCAAGCACTTAGCATGGTATGCAGGACTGGAGGAGGCAATGTCCACCGAAGTTCTGTCTGAAAAAGTCCAGGCTTGGGGATGGGCTAGGCAAAGCCAGCCAGGGGATTGCCAAAACCATCCCTTCTATAAATTGGCTGTGTTTTAGTAATTATATGTATTATGAATTTACTTAAACTGGAAACTTTCTGATTGTTATAAGAACTGGATTACTCAAACTACTGTTGTGGATTGTTGAGAAGAGTATTAGTAATAACACATATAGAAATCATGGATAATAAAGCTATTCTGGCTTTAAAATGAAATTGGATATAGAAAGCAAAATAATTAGAACTAAGGAACAAAGAAACTGTGATACGTGAAACATTTATAGAAAGACATGTTTATCTTTCCTGTTCTTGCAGAGGTTGAGTTTTGACCCCTCGGCAGTAAATAAGTCACATTTGCCTTTCTTGTCTTTGTAGAAGTTAGATTTTACCTCTTATCCCATAGATTAAGAAGCACAAACATTTTATAGATTTAACAATGATAGGACCTAAGATAACTATAATATATCTAGTAAGGTCACAATAACATAATAATTTTAGGTCTACAGTTAATAGGGTATAAGGGTATAATAGCCTATAATGTAGTCTAGCTAATTAAGTAGCCTCTGGATAAAAATAGGGAGATGTAGTTTAGGGAAGTATTTGATCAAAACAGGCTTAAAGAACTAAGTACAATATTATTCTTTTAGAAAATAAAACTTCTCTGTGCAGTACATGAAATAGTCTATGAAGATTTGACCACGACTTTATGATAAAGTGGATAGGTTTTGTCTGATGCTCTAAAACAGTTTGAACCAAATAGTTACATTTGGTCCCTAGCTAATAAGAAATTTTTCACTTATGCTAAGATAGGGCTTCTAGATTAACGTAGCACAGAAAACTTCAAAGGCTTCTCTTATCAAGTGAGGCAATGGTTTGAAGAAGTCTCTGACGGGGAAAAAAGGCAACAGTTTATACCAATTAGTTACATATGGTCTACGTGGTGGGAAGGTCGAAGACATAAATTGTACTAATGGTTAAAATGTTAAGTTTGCTGGGAAACTAAAAAGAGAATTGTATAATGAAGCAGATAATGAAAGTCTTGTTTGTGCACCTGTATAAAAATGTTCAACAATAAAGAACAGACGGCATTTTGCTCAAGCAGAGAACTGTGTCTGCTTGCAACTTGTCCTGGAGGTTCAAGCTGTTCCTCCGAGCCACCGACTGCACTTTTCCTTCAGGGACCCGAGTTCAGCTGGGGCTGGCCCCTGGAACAGGACACTAGTCAGCACTTAGATATACAGCAGGATTTCTACCCACCTAATACACAAACTTTTAATCAGCAAAATTGCCAAGTACCGGTGGTCCTTTAAGCTCTGTGCTTTCCCTCTGGGCCTGTCGGCATCATTTTTTTTTTTTTTTTTTGCCTTCCTTTATACTTTCCCTGCTTACTGAATAAGTGCCTTAACAATTTCAGATAAATTTTACCTTGTCACTCATCGTGATCTATAAGTTGGTGTTGGGTGGGGGTACAGGATCCAGAAATTAGTTTTGGCTATGCTAAGTGTAGGGCCCTGGATGTGTGTCCTATCCCCACCTACTTCAAATTCCATCCAAGAATATAATAACTAGAATGATTATTTATGCTTAGTTCATGGGTTTGTTATGAGAAAAAAATGGGATGAAAATATGTTATTTGAATTTAAAGGTGCGGTACATTTAAAAGACATTTCTAAGGTGACCTATAGTATATAAATTCATCTGGGTAATTTCTCTTCTAACTCCTGTATCGGTCTCTGTTTTATCTTTCTGGAATGAAGTTTAAATAATGCAGGGTGATGAAAGGATGGTACTTTGCTTAGCTTTCAGAAGTAACTGCAATGACTCATTTTATTAAGTGTGCTTTTGCAAAAGAAATCATGAAAATACAATATTGAAAATTTGAATAAAGTCTAAGTTTTTCCTTGGGCCTGAGACTTTTAATAAAATTTCTTCTTAGGATGAATAAATCATGTGAAATCTAAGACAAAAAAATTATTATGGATAGAAATATTTTGCCTTTCAATTTACTACCAGACCACAGGTAAATATTGAGTAATAAACAATATTCTTTCAGTTTATTTTAATTTTCCTTTCTATAAACACGCCTTGGTAAATATTTTTAACCTGGTACCAAAAAGAAAAATTTTTAAAAAGTCTTTAAAATGAAAAAAGTTATACGCAACCAATTTATAAAGGTAGTGGTTTTTAAAGTGATAAATAACATGACATTTGGTAATCGAAGGTCCAATTACAAAGTGAGACCTAGAAATTCCCTTTGAAACTTATAAAGTGTAGACCCCAGGAAGTGAAATATTTATTTGTGCTATAACTATTTGCAAAATAGCCCATTTGTGAGGCTTTAATTTGGAGGGATATTTAAAACATTATCATTTTTCACACTTCATTTTGATATCACTTATATTATTGAAGGTACATTTTTTCCTGAGCAGCCCTCCTGTGGAACAAATGGCTATTCATATTTGATTAAGAATCTAAGAATCGTTACCAGGGTCATATACTTATTGTGTTATGGAGTCAATACTCAAATTAAAGAGGGCTGACATCAAAAGGGAAGAAAATTGGCATCATGTAAAGATATTGACTTGTTAGTCAATCATACTTTTGAATGAGACCTGTACATTTTTTAGTGGTACATAAAGTTTAATACACTCAATGCCAGGCTGCAAAGAGAGAAGAAGATAACATATTTTTGGAGTTTTATTTGTCTCTTCATTGCAAAGCCTGTAAAGAGAATATTCAAGAGAGACAAACATTATTAGCTGACTCTTCCACCAGCAAGGGCCACATATTGGATGGGGAACAAATACTGTAGCCCTGGAATCCATTCTTCACTCAATTCCCATAAAAATGATTCCTGGGAAAATATTATTCATGATCAATGAAGTTTGAGCCAATCACTATAGAGTAATTAAATTTAATATGGAAATGAAGATCTTGAACTCTTTCTAATATTTTATGTCATCTGCCTTCTGTCTGTGAAAAAATTATTTAAAATATTAACATTTAGATTCATGGGTTTTTAGAAACCTCCATTTTTTTTTTACCATCCAGGACATCAAATTTAATTGATGAACACATATATTATATTTATCCCAAAATGCATAGTTTATTTTCCCACTGTAGCTTAAGTATTGTATCAAGAAAAAGTCATACTGGAAGAGTATGTAGCCATCTTAATATAGTATCTTATATTCTTCTTATTCAAAACTGTAAAACAGGAAAATACATTGATTAGCAAAATGTTGAAATTATTTCCTGTTGATAAGAAATTCTTTTATGTATTATCATATTGAATTCCTGCCAATAAAGACTTGGAAATATCTCCCACTTAAAACTTTTAATACACATCCCTATTTAAAAATCCTAAATCACTAAAGTAGTTCTGATTTAGTGTCATTCTAAAATGCAGGTGCTAACTTGGTTGTAGTTAAAGTCAGAAGAATAGCAAAGAGTTCGATTGAATAAAAACTTTTAGGTGATGGTAAGAAAATTAATTTCAATCTAAGTAAACTGGAGTCATTGGAAGCCTGGGTAAGCAAAATGACATAATTTAATTTAAAATTAATCATTAAATTTCCTATGTTAAAAAGAATACCTGAGATTGGGGGTTGTTGGGAGGAGAGGGATAATATAAAGAAAGCTCTAAGGAAAAGAGATATATGTCTATTCCAATCATCCAAGGAAAAGAGATACATGTCTATTCCAATCATCCAGATAAAGAGAAGATTGTTGTCTTGCACAAAGTGGTAGCCAAGGATGAGATCAGAATAGTTGTATTCTAGAAAAATTTTGTAGAGCATGTCAGGAATATTGCAAAGTGGATAAGTTAGTGGGTGAGGAATGAAAAAGGGAGGGAACCAGAAAGGAAAAAAAAGGAAGGAGGGAAGAATGATTACCAATATGTTGGCTTGAACAACTGGAGAACTGCAGTTAAAAGAGATTAAGATGAATTACACATTTGGGCATATTTTTTTAAATATTGAATTAGATAACAAGCATATGGTTTAATATAACTGAATCGATAGTACAGATCCTGATTTAATATATACATTTAGGAATCATTAATGCACAGATTTTATGTAAAACTATTAGAATTGAAAGCACAGATTTTATATATATAGAGAGAGGAAAATAATTTTTAAAAAGAGATTCAAAGAGTAAGAGCTGGGGTATTTCAAGAGAAAGAGTTCTAAGGAAATAAGCATAGTTAGAAATGGAGACTGTATAGAAGTTCTTGGAAAAGTAAGAGAAAAATAAGGAGAATATGTATTTATGGGAATACACAAAAAAGAATGCTGAAAATACATGAATTTACTCACTGGTTTCACTGCAGCTTATGGAAAAAGACATATGAATTGAAAATTAACAACTTGATTTTTCAAGGTATAGATCACAGGTCAACTATACTAGAGGAAATTTGATAAAATGTTGGGGTAAAATGATTTAAGTATACGCAAAGATATTCTTCTCTACAGAAACCAGGTAAGAAGGCTGACATATTTAAAGGGCTGAAAGAAAAAGAGAAAAGAAAAACTAAACTAGAATTTTGTAAATAGCTAAATTGTCCATCAGAAGTTTAAGAGAAATAAAAACATTAGGCACAAAACAAATTGAAGGGAAATCATCACTGGTATACATGCCCTGCAGGAAATGTTAACGTAAGTTCTTCATAGAGAAAAATAATAATTTAGGTCAGAAACTCTAAACGTAAAAATGATTTTCAAGGAAAAATATGAATGAAAGCAAGAGTAAATATTGTCTTCTTAACTTAAACTCTAAACAATAGTAGTAATAATGTATTGAGTGATTGTACCATATGGATAAGTGAAATGAATGACAGCAATTTTATGAGAGATTGCAAGGAAGAATGTGGAACACTGGTATTGATAACACTACACAGAAAATGGGACAGTGTTGCTTGAAAATGTACTTAGATTAGTTGTAAATGTATGCTAAAAGTCTAGAGCAATTAATAAAAATTACATTTAACAAAGTATAACTGATATGAGGGGAAGGAAAGTTTAACCACATAAAATACACAATTGTAACCAGAGAAACAAAAAGAGGAGAAGATAGAAAAAAATGGTATGAATAGAAAAACAGTAGAAAATTAAAGATGATAGACACTAATTAAACTATATCAATTATTAGAGTGAATTCTCTAATACACCAATTTAAAGACTAATTTTTAGAGTAGAAAAAGTCACAAAAACAAGATTTCATTATATGTTGTCATAAAGAAAACAATTTTCAATATAAAAACCTAAATAAAAAATAAAGTACATAGACAGATATGTCACACTAATGCTAATTGCTATGTTATTTTCAAACAATGAATATTTCATAATAATGGAAATTATCAGAAATAAATAAAGGTATTATATGGTATGTAGGAGTCATTTCTCCAATAAAAGAAAACTCCTACTATTGATATTAGAGTATCAAACTACATGAGACAAAACCTAATAGAAAAAGAAGAAAACATTATAGATGGAGACTTCAAAAACCATATATCAG
>PVKS010054515.1:0-10033 GCA_004027875.1 Aplodontia rufa
TACACACCTCTTCAGGTGTGCACACCCTCTCTCCACACCCCAGCTATTGATACACACCTCTTCAGGTGTGCACACCCCTCTCTCCACACCCCAGCTATTGATACACACCTCTTCAGGTGTGCACACCCCTCTCTCCACACCCCAGCTATTGATACACACCTCTTCAGGTGTGCACACCATCTCTCCACACCCGAATTATTGGTACACACTTGTTCAGGTGTGCACACCTTCTCTCCACACCCCAACTCTTACACCTGTTCAGGTGTGCACGCCCCTCTCTCCACACCCCAATTCTTGATACACACATACTCAGATGTGCACGCCCCTGTCTCCACATCCCAACTCTTAATGCACACATGCTCAGACGTGCATGCACCTGTCTCCACATCCCAACTCTGGACACACACCTGTTCAGGTATGCACATAATCAGCTCATACTTCTACCTCTGACTGTATTTGAAAGGAAACTTCCATTTAGAAGAATCTCCCAGAACTTTTGGCTGGGACGGGTCTCCCCATGGTGTGTTCCTTTGGCACCCTGTACCCAAAATCATCATAACTATTCTTTATTTTAATTTTTCTAAATTTTCTTTTTCCCTCTAAATCATAAGACCTGTGACCACAGGACTACTTTGATTCATTCCCTACTGTAGCTCCAGGACAAAACAGACGCTGGGAAGCAGTAGACCCTAAATGAATATTGAACAAACATGAGAATGAATGAATAAAAAAGGAGATTAAATCTCACCTCTTCCCTGAAGCCTGATCTCCCAGTCTTCCCCAGACTTCTGGAGCTCACACCCTCAACATTCTGAGCGAAAGAGCTGTTGACTTTGGAAGCTGTCCCGTGCACTGTAGGATGCTTAACAACATCGCTAAGTGTCAGTGGCACAGGCTCCCTGCAAGTGGAGACAACGGAATCCGTTTGCAGACATTCGGGCGTGAGACACGAGAACCACCAGCAGGCTGGCCTCCGCTATCACAAAGCTATCTTCACTGCCCCTCGTGGCCACCACCATGTGGTACCCCTCCAGTTGCCTTTGCTTGGGTCATGTGCACTAGTCTTGACACCCCTAGAGAATGAAAACCCCTTTAAATCAGGGTCCCATCTTCTAATGTTCACATTACACCATATCCAGGGCTGAGGGTGCCAAAGGGAATCGGCGTACCCGTCCGTTTAGTGAGAAGGACAGGAAGACAAGACGGCTGCCTCGTGGGTCGAAGTGTGACTCTCTGTCCTAAGCTGATGCTTAACATTCAGCGCTGGCCAAGGGCACATCAGAACGCCTTTGCTGCATCTGCATCGTGCACGGTACCATTCCACGTGCTCCGTCCAGAGGATTCAAGCCTTCAGAACTATCGTCTCACTGGCTGCCGTTCATTCCTCTTTCATCTTCTAAAAGTCCAACCTGCTCACCCTGGGAAGCTTGCTGTGAGCTGGCAGCCGCTCCCTCAGAGCCCTCTCTTCTCTGGATGACCCAGATCTGCAAAGCTGTGGTCGGTTTAGGGCAGAATCAAAGGGAATGGGGTCAACTTGCCAGTGACCCTGTATCATGATGTCTGATTTCTCCTAAACTGCCCTCAATGTCTCTGCCATTAATTGTGATTAATTAATGGTGATGTTGAATATCCCTTAAAAAGTCAATGGTTAAAATATTATTTGTAGGGCTGGTTACAGTGCTTTCCTGGCATGCACGGGGACACAGGTTTGAACCCCAGCACCACATACACAAAGAAGTGTCAAAGCAACAAAAGCCACATGAAAAACTAAATAAAATCAATTCTCTCTTTCTCTCTCACTGTCCCCTTCCCTCTTAAAAAAATCATTTGTATTAAATATTTGGCAGGAATTTAGGTGCTAAAGGTGATTTCAGCATTGTAACTGTCCAACTTAAAAAGATTCCCAAAGTCTCATTTCTTATCAGAAAACTACTATTCTATTTAGAAAATCATCTCAATGAAGAGATGTGCATGCAGTTAAAACAGACAGAAAAGGCACTGCAGCTTCTCTTTATCACACACCCAAACGCAAATCCGTAATTAATCAAAGTCCTTCCTGTAAGTTGGCTAGGAGAAAAGGATACCCCCAGAGTGGGAAGCTGGCATTCCAAGCCTGGCTCTGCCACTGTGAGCTCAGGAAAGTTCCCCTGTGCAGATGGCCCCTGACTTAGCTCATTCCTCTTCACCTCTATAGTGGTGCAAAAGCAATATCCATTAAGTAGAAACATTTGAATTTGAAACTTTTCCCAGGGAAATGACCTGCAGTATGATCCTCTCTCAGGCCTGGGGATAGTGGGAGAGAGCGCAGCTCCCAGGCAGCCCCAGGTTCATGGCCGGGGGGATGGGGGGACAGATGAGCAACACCCCACTGTGTACTATGCTGCTAAGCAAGAGGATTCCATAGCTTAGGTGCCTTGAATGTGTCTTCAACATGTAACATTTTCAGTTTAAGATGGCTTTATCACAGGGGCTGGAGCGGTGGCTCTGTGGTCATGGTGCTTGCCTGGCATGCACGAGGATGCGAATTCAAACCCCATCAACACATACACAACGAAGTACCAGAGCAACAAAAGCCACATGATAAACTAAATAAAATTAATTGTTTCTCCCTCTGTCACTCTCTCTTTGAAGAAACCTAAGAAAGATGAGTTTATCAGGATATAGCCCCATCAAAAATCAAAGACATTTGTATCTCTCTCTGGACCTCAGTTTGTTCATCTTTAAAATGGGGGCAAAGATTCCACATGGGGGCCAAGGGTCCGTCTAGAGCTGGGTTGTTGGTTCTGAGTACAGCCCATGACACTGTCTCATCCCACAATGACATTTCTGCTTCTTTTGATTGACATATGACAAGCATAAAGTTGGTACACTAGCATCTACACTCCCTGGAATTAAATGACATAAAAGAAAAAGACCTGATTTTGGAAAAGGGACAATTTTCCTGCACTCACATGTCAGTAATAGGAGCTTGTGCACAAATCTCCATGTAGCAGAAAGCTCCAGATTAGCAGGCTTAGAAGAAAACATGCAGCCATTCGGAGATAAAAGGGCAGTAAAGAGAAAAGAAGATTTCAAGGTGGAAGTAAGCAAAACAGTAGGACCAGAGAAAACACCCGAGAAGGGACCCACCTCGAGAAGGGACCCACCTTGAGAAGGGACCCACCTCAGTCCTTGTTCCTCTCCCCGTCCTTTGTTCCAAATGCAGGAATTTACTTTGGTGACCTTTCTCTCGTGGGCTTCCTGCCCTTCCTGACTCTCTCCCACTGGTGAAGGTGGGAGTGGGTAACCGAGGCAGCCAAGGGCAAAGGTAATCAAGAGAAGGGGACAAGGTCAGGGTCAGGAAAATGGGTCAAACGTCAAGTCCAGGAAAGACTAGAAACAAAACCTCAAGCTCTCTGTTTATAGGCAGGGCAAGAAGCAGAAGAAAATGAGAGAGGGCGAGGAGGGCAAAGCCCGCAGCTCAGGCTGCAAGCGAGAAGCCGTGCTGCACCCACGCCCACCCCACGGCGTCCCTATCCACAGCGAGCACTAGCGGAGCAGGCGGCCACAGAAAGGACCACATGCAGACCAGTGGGATCTCAGGCCCCAGGAACCAGAGGACTCGTGTCTCCAGTGCATCAGGGAGAAGCCAAAGGCGCTGTCCTTGCCGCCCAGGGACCACCTGTGTGAAGAAGCCACCACTCCCAGGTGCCACAATCCAACCCTCACTGCGGGTCACAGGTGGCTTTATCTCTGCTCGCTGCACCCAGTTTTATGTATTCTCCACAAGGTTAATGCTCACTTTTAGTTCAACATCCAAATGTGTTCTTACGTCCTTTAGCTATAAAAGGTGTGTTGACGACACCTGAAAACCCAAAGACATTCCTCCACCGTGGAGATCCTGATGGGAGTCGAGAGTCGGAAGCTTCTGACAACACCCAGGAACCTGAGCGTGTCAACAGCTGCATCACTGACGGCCCGAGACAGACAGACACGCAGGACTCACCCTGAGTGAGTGGCACACGGCAAGGGCTGCGCAATTCTCCCGGAGCCACGTGTGCTGTCCATCGTGAAGGGGAGGGGACAACAGCCTTCAAAGCCCTCTGACTTCCTTTCTCAAAACAACAAAAAACAGACAAAAGGCCCAATGGGCACTGACGTTAGACAGACTGGAGAAGTTAAATAAGAGTATCTTACAGCCTGTTTCCCCTAACTCTCCTGTACTTTTCACCCTTCTGCAAACCTTAGTTGGGTGCATGCATCATTTAGACCCATTCTGATCTCTTCTCTCGACACTTCCAATTATGCCCCCTGCAGTACCAAATGGAAGGGGAATTGTAATCAAATTCTGAAATAAATTCATGTAAAATAAATTTAGACTCAAAGGATCTGAAAAACAAGGCCATTTTGTTCAACCAGGAAATCAGATTTTGACCGCTGAGGCTTTTTGGAAAATTGAACCTATTTTCCAGACAATTCCTTCAAGTGCTCACCGCCACCAGGCACCATAACAGAACCGCATCCAGCCGGCTGCTCTCCCATGGCTCGTAACTGAAGAGCATCTAGATGACAGGTGCGTGACCAGGTCTTGTTTCCAGACTCGCCGAGGAGCTGCTGCACCTCTGGGCCTTTGTTTCTGTCTGGTAGTGTGAGGAGCTGTGGTTAATGCCTCAGCGACCTGTTATTCACCCACTTTCCCCTCAGGCTTGGCAGCACACACACCCTCGCCGGGCCTGGTCACATATGGGCCGTTATCAGTAGAACGCAAGAGCATCGGAGCACTGATTCCAAGTCAAAGCAGGCGTCCTTCTGTGCCACGCTTGCTTTCATCCATCGCCAGGGGAAGGACATCCGGGGCTGTCCGCTGCCCCCAAAGAGGACAAGGGAGACATGCAGCAGAGCCAAGTCCCCAGCTGGATCTCGCCAACCAGATGAAGTCAGCAACCTCTCCGCAGGAGCAAGAGCTGCTGAGGTGAACAGAAACAGCCCGTAAGCCATCGGGGAGGCTAACAGCTCAGGGTGGGCTGCCACGCGGTGCTCAGCGCAGGGCCTCACCACCTGCCCCAGCCACCTGACCGAGGGGCAGAGCTGTTGAAAGCATGTCTGCGAGTACCTGAAAGCTGTACTGCCGCCTCCCTCCATGGGTAGGACTGCTGGCCTCCCCATCTGGGGCGGGCTTTCCAGATGCAGCCTCCACTCCAAATCAGGCTCCCTACTCCAGAGACCCCCACCGCGGTACCATGTTTCATGAATGTATTGGGCCTTTATAGCCAGTTCCTGTGGATCCTCGTAGAAAGTGCTCTTAGTTCATTATTCTCACCCCCTGCCCCTCCACCCCCCCAAAAAAGTAAAGCATGAAAGTTTTCATCAGCATCTCCCTTCTGCATGCCCTGCAGGATTCAGTGCCAGACCTTCCCCTTTCCTTTGACACCTACTGTCCCCTCCCCTCATCCAAGGGCTCCGGAAGGGCACTCAAGCATGTGGTATCGCGTTATTACAAACGGTCCATCATAGCACAGTAACTTCATGCCAGAAGAACTGTCGGTCTTACTGTCACTCAGCAGACTTGTTGCGGGTCAGGTAGCTTGGTGAGCAAACTGTTTCCCAAGGCTACTTAGATTTGTGCTTCCTGTTTTGTGCTGGGTGACTGTAACCAGAGTTGGCAGAAGAGAGTTACTGTGCTCTGGGGTGGGCTAAGAATGTTCTGGGATTGCCCATTTTGGTGAATCCCAGCTTAGAGACAGGCAAGGGAAGGCTGACGGCTGTCCTAGCACAGGCACTTGCCCTTCATTTGCACACAGTAGGAGCCCATGTCATGCCCAGTGAGGGTCACCTGAAGTGAAGCTGGTACCCACAGCATAGCTGCCGGGGTGGGGTCCACCAAGGCTGCCATGGCATGGAGGGTGCAGGGGAACATCCCTCTCCACGGTTGCTGACCTCAGCCTTACTTGACCCCAACCGAAGCACAGGAGAAAAGCAGTACCCAAGCAGACACCAGATACGGAGCCATGGTCAACTCGAAGAAGACGTGACCTCTACCAGCTGCTGACCACCCAAGAGGTAGCTACTCTGGCACACTTGAAGATGCTGAGTGACAGCTGTCACCATCTATTCACACCTGCAGATGCCATTAGATCACCTGGGAGCTAGAACGCAGACCCTACGTTAGCAACAAGGAACCAAAAGCAACAGCTGAAATTGACGACCGATGACCCAGGACCCACAGAGAGGGAGAATTTCTTTCAACAAAGAAAAAATGCTTTACATCATTAGGCTACTCCTGCCAACCATCAGGTCACAGGCACTGGTTAAGGGCCTAATACGGGGCCGTGACAAAGGCTCTGAAGGACACAAAGAGAATCAAGACATACCATCTGCCCTCCAAAGACCACTTAACTGGTTTAAAATCCATTACTAAAACACAAGAAACAAGAGCTGTGAACACACAGCGAAATGTAAGTAAGTGCTAACGTGTCCCGCACCAGTGGTTCTCAATTGCCAGTGCACCTGAGGACCCCCTAGGAGGAGGTTCTAAAACTGCAGTAGCCCTAGTGCTCCCCGAAGCTAATAGTACATCAGAGTCTACACAGAGTGTGGCGGTCGCGACATACCCAGCTGGGGACACCCCAGGATGCACAGAGATGCCCTGAGAATTCAGGCAAGACAGGATCACTGGCGCATCCTACACCTGCAACAATGGCCACCAGACATCAGTGCTGTTCACCAAAGAAGCACAGACCAGACTCAGCAAGTCATTGCCGGATCCTGGCCTGGCACCCCCAGTGGTACTTGGTAAAACACTTAGCTCCCGTTGTCCCAGATGGACCTTGAGCCTTTCTAAATAGGAAGCTTGCACAATTCAGCCATGACAAACCTGCCAGACGTGGGCCATATCGAAGCCATCAACTCAGAGTGAGCCGCCTTCCCTAAAAACATTCAGACACTTCAAACTACTGCTTAAGCCTCGCTGGTGGACTTTGTGCTATTGAAGTTCCCTTCCACCTCAAATAGAAACTGTTTCAAAATATATTTCTATTTTGGTAAATTATGATCAGTAAGTGGGGCCTGAGCAGTTGATATCTTCCTGCCCTGCTGTGAGTCACCCTGTGGAAGTGCAGATTAAACTAAATGATGAGGGCTTTGTTCTTTTTAGAGAGAGAGAGAGAATCAATTTTATTTAGTTTTTCACGTGGCTTTCATCCAACACTTCATTGTAGACATGGTGCTGGGGTTTGAACCCGCATCCCTGCGCATGCCAAGTGAGAACCATAACCACTGAGCATGGCTCCAATCCCATGATGAAGGCTTTTATCGGATGATAAATTGTATCCCAAAGAAGTACTCAGAAAATACCACTGTTCGTGGGAAAATCCATTCTTCATTGCTCCAGAGAAGGGATGTGTTTCTAAAACATGTATTTACCTGAGAGCACACCTGTGCCAAGTGTTGTTGGGGTGCAGGGGAAGCAATCCATAAGTGTCCTGACCTCATGGAACAAGAGGACTCTGCTCACAACCCAAGGGCTGAATGAGAAGAGAGGTGGAGATGGAAAATCGATGAGACAGAAAGCAAAGTCCTTCCAATCCAGGACTTGTTCATCCTTTCACTTCTTCCTCCCAAGTCGCTTTGCAGAGCAGCTACCCTGGCCTGCACTCTCACCAGAAGGCCATCAAGAGTTCCCCAAATACAAGTCAGTACTATTTCCTAATTTCAAATGGTCCCAGTTTCATGGCTGTCCTGGTTAACCTGAATTCGCTGATTGCTAACGAGACTGAGCATCTCTCCTTACGCTTACACGTATTTGGGTTTCCCTCTGGAAAGTGTCAATTCATATGTCCTTTGCCTGTGTTTCTTGATTTATAAGTGCTCCTTAGAAATCGGGGCTAAATGGTGGCTCAGTGGTTGGAGCACCTGTCTGGCACGTGCAAGGACTCTGGTTCAAACCCCAGCACCACATACACAACTAAGTGTCTGAGAAACAAAGGCCAGATGAAATAATAAATTTTAAAAATGATTCTCCCTTTCTCTCTCTTTAAAAAAAAAATATTTAGAAATGTATCCTTCACTGGTTGTATGACTTTCAAATCCCTTCTGCCTGCGTGGAGTCGAGTAGAAACTGCCCCTCCTGGAGGGAAGATTGCATGTACCTGACTCGTTGATAAGAAGCTCGGCCACATGACTTGCTTTCACCAATCAATTCTGAGCAGAAGTGACAGCTGGCCTTTTCAAGCAGACATCTTAAGAGCCTTTGCACAGGAACACCACGTACTTTCCTCTCAGAGAGGAGCAGCTCTCTGAGCCTAAATTCCGGAACTAGGACCCGTGGAGCAGACCCTCTGCCAGCGCACTCACCTCAGCCTGTGTTATTGTGAGCCGTAGGAATTTTGGTGTTGGCTGCTACATAGGAAAGTTGATAATTCAATGACCGATACAGGAAGGGGGTGCCACCACACTGAAACACAACGCGTGTGCATAGGCTTAAGGCTGAGTGGCAGGTGACAAGAAGACTGACATTGAAGGCTTTTGACGTGCTGGTGAAGCATTTGCTAAGCCATCACCAGTGCTAACCTACAAGCAGAAAGTGTAACTAATGGACCTGCGGCTTTAGCAAAGAAAGGGGAAAGAGAACACTGGTAACATTGGCTATTTGCTAATGACTGTTTTTGACACGCACAATAAGAAAGAAATAAGCTCATGGAAGAAACGGCCACTTTGCAAGCAGAATGGAGAGTTTGAAGAGGCCATAAATTCCAGGGCTTGCAGAGTTAGAAACTGGAACTGTTTCTCATCTCCAATTGGTAAAAGATAAAACTCAGAAGGCCTTGAGCGCCGAAACCCAATTAAGACTCATCCTCTGGGCAAAGATGAAGTCAAGCAGCCTGTGAGCCTACTGTCAGACCCTCACCTGGGCAGAAATAGGAAAGAAGAGTGGGCGCTCTAAAGGAACCCAGACCCACCTGCAAGGCAAGCGGCAACGTACGGTGGCCAAAATCAAGAAACCCAGACAGAGCAATGCAAGCCCATTATTCAGAAACAGGGAGGTGTAATTCTTTTCCCACGCCACGTAACAAATGCCAGAAACGTGGCTGCTTAAGCGAGCAAGCTCATTCTACCAATCCCTGAGGGCTAGGAGGCATGGCCTGGGTTTGCCGCTCAGGGTCATTCAGGCTGAATCAAGGGGTCCACTGGATGTGACCATTGGGGTTCTTCTTCCAAACTCCTGGCTCATGGAGAATTCAGTTCCTTGGAGTTGAGGGACCAAAGTCCTGGGTTCCCAGAGGCCACTCACCACTCCTGCATATGGCCCTCTCCACCAGGTGATAGCTTGCGCTCTAAAGCCAGGAGGAGAGCCCCTCCACCACTTAGAACTTCTCTGACCTCCTGCCTCTGACCCGTAGGTGAGGCCTATGACTCAGGGGAGCTTCTTTCTCAATCAAAGTCAGCTGACTGGGGACCTTGATTACCTCTGCAAAGTTCCTTTACATTTTCCATGCATTGTAACTTAGGCATGGAAGTGGTCACCATCATTCTGGCAGGTGCCAGTCCCACTCAAAGAGAGGAGCATAGATGGGCTTTCCACTGCACAGGGAACCTTGGGGACATCTAAGAATTCTGTTCAACACAGGGAAGCCACAAGAATAAGGAACCAAAGGCTGGAGTGGTCGCTCAGTGGTAATGGTGCTTGCCTGGCATGCACGAGGACGTGAGTTCAAACCCCAGCACCATGTGTGTGGGGGGCTGTATTGTCCCCCGGGGGCCGATCAGAACGGGGGTGAGTGCCAACGGCTGGAACCCGGGTCCCCCCTCGTCCGGGGACCCCTTCCCTCCCAGCCAGAGAAACGAGGCAACCACACACAGCTGATGGCAGCTCAGAATCCGTTTATTACTAAGGCACATGGGTTTTTATAGAGGAGGAGGGGATACAGCCAAGGAATCAATAATCCTTCTAAGGGAGTTGCCAGGTGTTATGTAGATTTCAGTACAGACAAAAGATAGGAACATTCTGTAGTTGATACATTCTGACCCACCCTGTTTGACCTTTTGTATAACAAAG
>PVKS010054516.1:0-10031 GCA_004027875.1 Aplodontia rufa
ATACACAATAGTCAATACAGGGACTTAACCTGTATGCCAATAATTGATGGAATGAGAAAAAATACAGTATTTAGACACAATTACTATTTAATTATAAGAGGATATCATGGCATTTAAGTTGATGTGAAATGACTATGAAGGACTTTGCATTTAATAATATAATACAGATGCAGAGTCACAAAGCTGTTTGGACTTGTGAGTCATATGTAGAATTCAGAAAAGCAGAGAGTAATATTGTAGTCCCAGGGTTCTCTGTTTTGTGTAGTATTGATGTGTTGTGGGTGAAAATCTGCAAATTTTTATTTTAATATTTCTAAGAATGTCAAGTGTTCTATTGTACCACATAGTGAGTGTAACATATTCTATTCTTCATAAATGCTAAAACAGTGAGTATTTATACACAAATACAAAGTATTTTACACTTTCTAAGCAAAAAATTGATAATTACATGAAGTCATGCATGGACCACTTCACTACATTTAGTCATTCACATGTATATAAACTTTAAAGCACCATGTGTTTGAATAAATGCATAAAATTTAAATTGTCAGTGAAATATATCAGTAAATATCACAAGTTAAAAAATAGAAAGCAAGTCATTTCTCTTGATGTTCATGTTGGCAACATCCAGCTAATATGACAGTCTGTTATTGCTTCTCAAACTTCTTTTCTTGGTAAAGTTTCTCTAGATATATATGTGTTTTTACCATTGAAAATTCTGTCCATATTTCTTCTTAAGCATTCTTTGGTTTTTTACTTCTGTTGAATATCTGTGGTATCATCATGCCATGTGTTATTTTCAGGTATTTTTCTTATTTTACACAGAAACTCGTTTTCAGGTAGTTCCCAAGGAAACCACAAATGTTTGCATATGTTTCATATGTCTCTCAGTCTACGGAGAGAAGGGAGTTGGTAGATTGTTCCATATTGCACACTGCTGTATTTTGGAGGAAATTATTTTGTTTATAAAAGTAACACTTTTTTCCCTCTAATTCTTTGCTTTCCTTAGTAATGTACTCTTATTGTGTAATCTCTAACATAGGCAGGGTAATTCTTACAAAGTAATATTGTCTCTGCATTAGTAGTTTATATAATTCTGGAGTAATAATGCCCTTGGGGTTACTAATATTCTATCCTACTTGTGTCCCAATGTGGCTAAAATTTCATATATTATTTTTGCAGAATATATTCACCTAGGTTTACTAAGTAAAATAATTGTTATTTTCATATATTTCAGCTTTGACTTCTCTTCACACACATGAATTATCAAAGAACATTTACATAGACACAAATTGTGGTAAAGTCCTTGTTCAGTGCTCAAAGCTCATGCCTCATCAAAATGTTCATAGGACAGACAAACCTTACAAATACAGGGAATGTGAAGGAGCTCTAAATCAAATTGCAGCTCTCACTCATTACAAGAAAATTTTTACTGAAAAACCGTCCTGTAAGTTTAAAGAATGTATGAAAGCATTGGATAACTCAAGCCATTTTAAATAATGCACATTCTATGGAAATATGCAACCTGGCATACTTAAAGAGTGTGTCAAAACTTTTAATCAAAGAACACCCCTTGTTAAGCATCAGAAGATTCATACAATAAATAAGCCCTACAATTTTAGAGAATATAACAAAGACTCAATAAATTTTTTAACCCTCACTCAACACCAAGGTATTCACACTGGAGAAAGTCCTACAAATACAAGGAATGCAACAACATGTTAAATAAAATCAAACACCTTACTCAACATCACCATCTTCATGCAGGAGAGAAGCCTTACAAGTGTGAAGAATGTGTCAAAATTTTTAATAAAAAATCAAAACTCACAACACCAGCGAATTCATACAGGAAAGTCCTACAAATGTGAAGAATGTGGCAAAGCTTTTAAAAAGAAATCATTACTTAGAATACATCACAGAATTCATATTGGAGAGAAATCATTCAAATGTGAAGAATGCAGCAAAGCTTTTAAAAAAGATCATGCCTTACAACACACTACAGAACTCATACTGGAGAGAAGCCCTTCAAATGTGAAGAATGTGGCAAAGCTTTTAAAAAAAGATCACAACTTACAGTACACCAAAGAATTCATACTGGAGAGAAACCATTCAAATGTGAAGAATGTGGCAAAGCTTTTAACGATAGATCATTGCTTAGTATACATCACAGAACTCATACTGGAGAAAAGGCCTTCAAATGTGAAGAATGCAGCAAAGCTTTCAAAGATCAGACCTTACAGTACACCAAAGAATTCATACTGGCTAGAAGCCCTTCAAACGTGAAGAATGTGGCAAAGCTTTTAAACAGAGATCACACCTTTCAGTACACCAAAGAATTAATACTGGAGAGAAGCCCTACAAATGTGAAGAATGTGGCAAAGCTTTTAAAGATAGATCAACACTTGGTATACATCACAGAATTCATACTGGAGAGAAGCCCTTCAAATGTGAAGAATGCAGCAAAGCTTTTAAACAAAGATCAGACCTTACAGTACACCAAAGAATTCATACTGGAGAGAAGCCCTACAAATGTGAAGAATGTGGCAAAGCTTTTAATCAAAAATCGTGCCTTACAGTACACCAAAGAATTCATACTGGAGAGAATTCCTAGAAATGTTAAGAATGTGGCAAAGCTTTTAAAGATAGATCAGTATTTAGTATTCATCACAGTATTCATGGTGGAGAAAAGCACTTCAAATGTGAAGAATGTGGCAAAGCTTTTGAGAAAAGATCAGATGTCAGACAGAACTCATACTGGAGAGAAGCCCTACACATGAAAAGCATGTACCTAATCTTTTAATTAAAGAACACAACTTATAAACCATCAAAGTATTCACAGTGGGGAGAAGAGCTGCAATTGTGAGGAATGTGGCAAAGGTTTTCATGAAAGATCACACCACACTGAACACCAGATATTTTATACTGTACATAAACTCAAATGAGAACATTGTGGCCTTGAGTTAAAGGATGGTTCAACCCTATTTCATACTAGAAGAATCATAATAGAAATGTAAAAACAATGTGACAATGTCTCCAACAGTTTTTTACACCTTTCTCATCACCAGAGAATTCATACTGAAGTGGAAAAACCTTTGTAAACTGTAGCTATGCCTCAAACATTATTGAATTCATGATAATTCACAGTGCATGGATACCCTAAAAATGTAAACAATGGGTCCAAGACATTTCAGATTTTCTTAAACATCTGGAACCTAATAACTACTAAAGTAGAATAGCATTGTAAAAATATATGCCTTAGATAATATCAACATATTTACAGTAAAGAACAGCCTTGAAAAATGTAAAATGTATGGTAAAGTCCCCATCTATGCCTCATATCTGTGTGTGTTTGTGGATATGAAGAGCTAAATCACTTAAAAGTAGAAAAAGTTTCATTGCCTTTAACTTTTACTTACATTTTATTAAACATTATTAGCTGATGTGCTAGAAATAATAAAATCCTCACAATTCAATTATCATAACATGGTGCAGACAGCTCATCTCTAAAAGGATATAAATTTATTGTAATCAAATATAACTAAACTTTGCTCACTTTTTTAAAAAGAGAGATGTTGAGAAAGACAATCAACTTTAATTAGTTTTTCATAAGTGTTTCATTGCTCAGACACTGTTGTGTATGTAGTGCTGGAGTTTGAACCTGTGTACTTGGACGTGCTAGGCAAGCACTTGTGAAAACTTTTTAAAGTGAAAGAAGAGCCACACTCTGAATATCAGAGGTTATATATTTCTTCTAATATGTGGAACTTATGAATGGAAAGGAAAATAGGATACAGTGATCACATTAAAAGAAAACAGAAGAAAAAGACCAGAGAATAGGAAGCAAGAAGAGAGGGAGAAAGTTTTGGGAAGAGTTATCGTTATAATTATAATGTTATATTGTGTGCATATACTAATAGCAACAAATCACACCTTTATGTACAAATATAAAGCACTCATAAAATTGTGGGGAAAATTACTGAAGTTCTTTAGGCTACTCAGGCCATAAAGGCCATATAGGTCATAGAGGTCCCACAGTTTATAGTGGCTGCTCAGGTCATCAATACTACTCAGGCCCTCGAGGCCATGCATGTCATAAATTCTGTGTTGATGATTCAGTCAACTCAGGTGGTAGAGACTACCCATGACATGAAGACTTCTCAGGAAATTTTAGCAACAACACGAATGCAATGCAGGATAGAAGCTACACGGGATGTCTATGACTACTGAGGTCATGGAATATATGCATGTAATAGAAATAATGCAGGTCATAGATTCAACCCAAGCAATAGAGGCTTTACAGGCCATGGAAAATACAAGACATACAGCCTGAGTAGATTATAGAAGTTATGTTCATTATAGAGTCTAATCTAATTGTCCTGCACAGACTTTAGTGGTTTTAGTAACATAAATGACCTTTGTGACCTCTGAGATCTGTGTGATCTCTGAGGCCCTGTTAGCTTCTACGGACTGGACTGCACAGCCTCCACGACATGCCTAGCTTTATAACCTGACTAGGCTCAATGTCCTTAGTAGACTATAATGACCTTATCCCTCAGTAAACACTTGGCCAGATTATTCGCTATGTCCTGAATATCTTCAAAGCCTGCATAGCCTTTATACCTTTTGTAACCTCTATGCCTGTGTAACCAATTTGCCATCATAGGTTTTATGACCTGAGTATTATCTGAGGCCTGAATCATCTCACCTGTACAACTACTGTTACCTGCATAGCCTTTATGCTCTCTGTAGACTGTTAGACATCTCTGGCCTGTGTTGCACCTATGATCTGTGAATATTCCATAAGCTGCATAGTTTCTATGTCCTGTGAAGCTTTTATGACCTAAATTGCCTAAAAGACCTGATTTACCTAGGTGACCTGGGCTGAGGCAGTGTCTTGGCAGTTTGGTGCTTGCTTGGAATGTGCAAATACGTGAATTCAAACCCCAGAACCATGTACACAGCAAAGTCTCAGAGCAGTGAAAGCCAAATGAAAAACTTAAAATTGCTTCTCTCTTTTATCATCTCTCACTCTCCCTCTCTCTTTAAAAAAATATAAAAACTACATGACCCGCTTAGCCTCCATGTTATGTGTGGCCTGCATAGTGTCTGTGATCTGTGCATCCTGAGTTGTCTGCATTGTCTCTAGACCTGAGTAATATCTAAGTACAGCATAGCCTTTATGGCCTGCATGACCTCTCCTTTGTATTATTGACCCATGTAGCCTCTATTGTCAAGGTATCCTTTATCATCTGCATAGCCTCTATAGCCTTCATGACCTATGAAGTCTTTAACAACTAACTTTCCCCTATGGCCAGTGTTGCCTCTGTGATCAAGTTGCATTGATGAACCACATAGTTTATATGAAAATCCTCTATGATGTTCATGGACTCTGTGATCTGCAAAGACTTTATTTGTACTATAAAAACCTGTGGAGCCTCTGTCAACCTTTGTAATCTCTGTGAAATATCTGTAACTTTGTAATATCTCTATTCTTAAGGCCTAGTTCCCTAGTGGAATGGGGTGCACTATGCATTCAGGGGGTAGGGTTTTTAGCATTCAAATATCAATTCCTACCCTGATTTGAATTCATGACCACATGCACTGTAAGGAAATTTTCCCATAAGGTATATATTTTTTTCACCCATACTGATAGAAATGGCCTTAAGCAACCATGATAATTAGCTTCACAGGGTTTACCCGCTTTCTGCATTGAAACCACTTCCTCAATGTTACCTCCATTGCATAGTATTGGGGGCAGCACCCAGGGCCCATGCCACACAGGCAGCTTTAAGATGGTGGCTGGCAGCTGGCCCAACCAAGTCACCTGACCTCTTGTTGTTTCTGGTTCTTGTGCTTGCAACATCTGACCACCTAGGGACAACCAATAGGAGCCAACAGCAGAGTTTTCTTCCTCATAGCAACAGCCTATGGATTGGTTCACTTTTACTATATAAGCAGTGTAACTTCCTGAATTAAAGAAGGGATCTCCACAAGCAACAAGTGTGTACACGTCATTATTGCCACCTCGCTGGTCGAGGTGACCCCGACAGCATAACTACTCCACCCAGGCAAGGTACTTTTAAGGGCCGCTGCCTTTATAGATGAATCGAAACAGTCCCCCTTCTATGGCACATGGGAGAATTATTCAGATTCACCAAGGGTCTGGCCAAGGTGACTCTCAGAACTGTGGAACCTTCCATCTTTTGCATCTCTGCCCAGAAATTGGTTATCCTTTATATTTCCAAAACTACCTTCTTTCTGGCCTGAACTCAGCTTTATATGTAGGCATTGATAGAGAAACCTAGGAAACCCAGCAACATATTACAGGAAATGAGTGCCCAGACAGGGTCTGCCACAACAGCCTCCTGGCCCCCAATCTCCAGGAAACCCATTTTGTTAAAAGGATGGCTTCTGGGACACACTGAATAAACTAAACTGTTAAGGATAGAAAAAAAAAACACATGTGGTCAGGGCTCCCAGACTCTTTCAGCTATAACATAGTCCCTGATTTATTCCCACAAAGCCAGGCCACTCCAAAGACCTGGAATAAACTATTGTAGACTTTTAGGGAAACACTAAATGGATGTATATCTCAAAGCCCACTTTTTGCCAAGACCCATAATGAGCTTGTGTATGTCACATCAAATATGTTTTTAGGGGTATATTCATAATATTGAGCTACTGTAGGTTCTTTTTTATTTACATACTGATTTTTTTAGCCAATATTCACAATACCTTTGCATTTCAGATTGAATCATTTTTACAAAATGTATCTTCAGAATCAAGGCTGCATGGTAATAATTTTATACAAACTAACTATGACAATGCATATTGAAGAAGTATAATGGTCTTTAGAAAAAAGAAGGAACAATGACAGAAAATATGATATTAGTGTACCTTGGATGACCTACAACAAAAACACAAAATAAAAACACATACCTCCCCACTAGTCCTCACATACACATGTATAGTCTGTGTAAGCAATGATTTATAAAACACATTTGAAGAGAAAATTGGATATACCGACATATGCATATATACAAATATTTCTTAGAAACATAAAACATGATTTTCCTTCATTTTGCTGAGCTTACAGAAACCTTATGTAAAACTATTTGATGCCTACCATAAGGAAAGAGTGTAAAACAAAAGTTCATATTTTCTGGGGAGTTTTGAACAGGGAATATAAATTGTGTTTTGCATTTTTTGATATAAAATACACTTTTAGTGGAAGCTGTTATGGTGATTGGCATTGTATTGTAACAGATTACCAAAAAACTTCACACAACACTATTTACATTACAGAACATACATTACGCTATCCACAGTTACCAGATGGTTAATGCTTCCCAACTTCTCCAGTACTTACATATGGAGAGCCATCCCATTGATAAAGTGTTCCCCGACTAAAGAAAAGTCCCTGTAGGCATTGGCATCTGTCAAAAAGGTCTAAACCCTCGAGGCTCTTCAATTGTCCCTGAATTCTCACTATTCTGGTGCTCATTGCAGCTCCTGGACATGGGGAAGACAACATTATGAAGCACTCACTCCTTCTCTGTTACTACTGGCCAAGCTTCTCTCAGGTAGATGAGTGTCAGAGATTTATCAAGTTCTTGAGATTAAACCATTTCTTTCCTAGAGTTTCAGAGTTTCACAAAAATACACAGAAACACTAGGGTTTATTTAGCTTTCCCATTGCAACCTAGCAAAAGAATGATATTCTCCAGAGATCTTTCTTTTATGTTAGTGTGACTGACAACTGACAAAGTAGAGCACATCTTTAGTACTTTGTATTGGTGAACATTCACAGACCAGAGTTCAGGATATCATTTGAAAACTGAATATGTACATGATTGTGCTATGGAGATTTCCATAATATCGAACCTTGCTTACATATAGCTCATAAGACACAAGGCTATGATTCAAATATGAGGAACCTAGGCATGCCTGGTATCATCTGAGAACCTAGAGCTAGTTGTAAAGTAATGCCCTGTGTGTTTGCCTAGAGTGTAGGATGGGTTTGGGGAATGCATACTGCATTTCCACCACCAACATTAGTCCGTGCATACCTACTTTCAAGAAAAAGTGTTTCTCCTTATTTCTGTGAATTATTCTGCTTTCTGTTTACCAGGAATGCCCCCAGGCTGCCATTGTAACTAGCTATGCCATGGCTCCTCATTTTCCATTTGAAATATTTTCCTCAATATTCCCCATCTTTGCATTGTTATTTCATTAGGGAAAGTACTTCACGTGGCCTCTGCATCAAAATTTCCCATCTTTGCATTATTTCATTTTGAGCAAAGCTGTTCACACTCTGCCTGCAACACAGATGGCTTTCCAGGTCCAGGTCCATTTTTCTCACAGCCTGGTCACACCTTCAGTCCTAAACATTTAGAGATTTCTTAGAGACCTTGAGTACAAAACTAGAGGATATTCACTGCCTAATGGCCTATCCATCTTCTATTCCTGGATTGTCAGCTCCAGCACATTGATATAATGCAAGAATTTCTTTTTGTCAACACAACAGACAAACTTGGCCAGCAAAGTCAGAAACAGATGTGGTCAGGGGTCAAGTATTCTATTAAATGAATATAAACCCCCCAGATTTACTCCCACACCACAAGGCCACTGCAAGGAGTAGAGGGAATATTTTGATACACTGGGATTATTTCAATGGACACCCTGATAACTGTACATATGATGGCCATATTTCCAAGTCTGGAGCCTTTGTGTGTGCATGTGTATGTGTGTGTATTTTTGTGTGTGTGTATGTGTGTGTGTGTGTGTATCACATCATATAAGGATTGTATCTAGAGGTGTTTAACTACTGAGTCACATCCCCTGCTCTTTTTTAAAATTAGAGACAGTGTCTCACTAGTTTTCTTAGGGCCTCACTAAGTTGCTGAGGTTTGCTTTCAACTTGCCATTCCCCTGCCTCAGACTCCTGAGCTGTTGACATAACATCTGTGCACCATTATGCCTGGCTATTGAAAACATTTTCTATTTTGATATGTAACAATGCTTTTGTTGACTGAAATATTTATTATACATAATTTCTGTGAGTTTAAAATAAAGTAGTTGGAATTAACCATGGTAAATTCACCTTTTTCACTGCAGCCTGGCAGCAATAATGAATTTTCTGTCAATGTCTTTAGGGAAGTCAGTATGAAAGATAACAGACAAGTAGGGAACCTCTTAAAACTGTGTACTGGCAAGTATTCAGTGGACATGTCCGACTACAATATGAAACATGAAACTATCGATATTAGTATTTAAATAGAGATATCCATAAGAGCACCACTAGACTATGTCAGAAGGCTCATGGGAGGACCTAAGAAATGCCAGATATTCCCTCAAGTCCTGGTGCTCAGGTAGCAGGAGGTGCTGTGTTTGTATTTCTTGCATAAATATAGGCCTTTGGTAATGCACATGCATTTTCCTCCACGGACAACAGTCTACAGGCATCTGCTCTGAGTAGCAGTTATCTGCATTAGTGTAGATTATTCCTCTTTGTTGCTGCTGAGAATCGATTCAGGCTGCCATGGAAACCAGGTGTTCAGGGTGTTCCCTACTTGTAACAATTTTCTTCATTCTCTTCAGATTCACATTGCTGTTTCATTCAGGTAAGATGCTTCCACTGGTCCTTGCCTTCCCAGCTGTATTTGTGAACTCTTCTTATGATAATAGGAATATTTTTTAAATTGAACTGGAATCTGCCTTAGCAGTCCTTGGGAGTGTGGAATTTTCAGTTTTGGGAAGCTCTGCTTGGAATTTGAGTGTGCCTAAGAGTCTTAAGTATATCTTCTTTGTGGTGTGCTACAAGTTTCTCACCCTGTAATCATAAGGATCTGTTGGAGAACCATGAGCAAGTTTATGCCCATCCCCAGCACTGTTGGCTTCCACCTCCCCAAACACATAACTCAGTCAAAAGCAGTTTCTGTAAAGTGATGGGAAAATTTGATAAGCAAGACCTGAAGAATACAGGGGTTCAGTATTCTTTCTCTGGAGTAAATGGGAATCATCCACGTGTG
>PVKS010054517.1:0-10031 GCA_004027875.1 Aplodontia rufa
TGGTACTCAGTGTCCAGACTTTGTGAAGGTACTTGTTGGGTGCCCTCCTGCAGCACGTCTATGCCTTCCCGAGCCAGTTGTTGCTGGCAGTCCTGTGAGGGCCCAGCTTTACCTGGTGGAGTGGAGAGCCAGTGACAGGCATAGAGGCAGGTTTTGCCCTGGAGCATGGGGCACAGGGTCCCCTGTTTCAGAATTCACCTAACAGATCTTCTGAATGTTTTTCTAGGCATAACAAGTTGTTTCAGATAAACAACAAAATCCCACTGAGTGCTTTGTGGGTGACTGACTGTGTGAACTTGGCGAGGAAAGCACAGGCCTGCAGTGGGAAGTCCTTGCTCCTGGTTTGACCCAGCGCCAAGTTTAAAGCCACCTTCTGGTAGGACACAGGGATTATCCCATAATCTCTGGGACACATAGAAAAATGTAACTTAATATTCCCTTACACTTTTTCTTAGAAAGGAAAACATTTTAATGTGATTCTACATTAAACCACCAGCACTTTCATGTCTGTAATGTCACTCTGCATCCTTGTAATTTCACAAAACAGTTTTCTTTTCTCTTTCAGGAGAAGTACATTTAACACAGGGGTTCTTGTGGGGGAAAACAGAACCATGGGGAACACAAGGGGGGGAACCATGACATGGCATCAGTCTTAGCTAACTATGTAAATATACATTGGTTCTTGATTGTTTGACAATGATTCCTCTTCACTTGTAAGTCCATGATCCACAAATAGAAAAAAGAAGAAAAGTGCAAGAATAGGTCTTCTGCAGCAAATATTACTGAATAGGACAAATATGTTTGAAGAATTTATCCTAGGAGGACCAACTCACTCCCTGAGGAAGAGGTACTGAAAGATGGAAATAAAACATGTCATCAAATGCACAATTCCTCGGGTGCTGCCAGCCATGGTATCAGTGGACAGCAACTCTGGTGTCATGAAGTTCATCTAAAGCCAAGGCTGGGCTCCTGGGTGAATGGTGATCTCTCAGCATGGAGATTTGCCTTTCTGCTGTTGGGAAACTCAATGCCTCCCTGGACACCTGGAGTCCATGCTCCTGGACAACAAGCACTCTGCAGCACTCTCCTGCTACGGCCACCTGCCACATGCCAAGAAACATGCTCGCTTTAAGTCATGATGTCTGCTCAAAGAACCAAACACTGCTCCTTATCACCTGACTCCCGCTAGTGCCTAATGAATGACATGGAGTGGAGATAAGCTGAGAGGTTCTAGTCCTGAGTGTTCTGGGGCCTGTGCTGCAGCTGTGGTCTCAAAGACAACACGTCCCAGATGAGTGGCATGAGTATACCCATCCTTCCCTAGGTCCTTCCCATGCACATCATCCAAAGCCCTGAGTTCTCACCTTTCACTTACTGTCCACGTGATGGGTGAAGGGAAGTCCTTCAGACTCAGCCTACATGTCTCTATTCAGCGAGTTACTAGGAAATCATTCCTCTTGCAGGGGCAAATTGTGGAAACCAAATATACCTCAGTTTGAGCTTTTGTGCAGCACCACCCAATGAGCAGTGCTTTTGCCTCTGCTGTTCTCTGTCTTCTGCAAGTTGACTTGAGCTGATGGAAATGGTGCCCTGTCCGTGTGCAGGCTGAAGCCATGTGGGTGTTCACTATTGAGGTGAAAGAGGCCCAAGAATGCAGAGAGGGTGAATATGGCATGACTCCTGGTAGAAGCATGAATGTCCCAAGCCTGCAGACAATTGGCCCCTTAGGTCTGAGGTGACCATGTGACTTTGCAGTTCCCCTCTTTTACACCCACAAAGAATGACCACATACACTGACACAAAAATCTTCATACAAATGTTCACAGTAGCATTGTTCATATATCCGAAAATGGAAATGACCCAAATGTTCATGAACTAATAAATGTCTAACAATGCACTACAGGCGGAGGGGAGTAGGGAGGGGGGCTAACAGTCACACAGCTTGCATTGTTGACAAGGAAAATGTTGTGGAACAAGCTGATGTAGACAGATGATCAAACTCAGTGCATTCACTCTACTGTGTGTGTCCCGAGGTTTTCTTGATGCTCTCTCAGCTGTGCAAACTAGAGCTTAAAGCAGTTGAGTGGTTTGCACCACACACATGCAGACAAGAGTTTAAATCCAAACTAACTTCCTTCCCACTCCAAGGTCTGGCTGCCATCACTGTGGGACCACTCATGGAAGAGCTGGGTCTACCAAAGCCATCACCTCTATCCATGCAGCCATCTATGGGCCGCTGATCTTTGTACTTGGAATGGCAGTCATAAAATGTTAGTGTGATATTTGATGTAATTGATTTCTCCCTTTTTTAAATTGCAGGTCTCCAGAGAAAAAGGAGCAGTGGAAGTCTCTCCTGGAAAGGTATTTGTCAGTGCACTTTAATTGGTGCTCAATGGATGAAACTCTCCAGGAGCCTGTATACCAGATGACCACCATCATCTCACTAGAAATTCCTAGACTGTCCTCAAATGTCTTCTGGCTGCAATGTACCTGCACGTCTGCTGGAAACCTGTCCTATCATTTACAAGCATTTTTCTTTGTCTAAGGAAGATCTTTTACCACTCTACTCTCTCCCTTCCCTCCATCCTGTAAATTGGAGCCAGCCTAACTGTTGAAGGTCACATTGGATTCCCTACGAGCAGATGACGTCACCAAGCCAGGTCAAAGAAACTGCAGGCTCTTGCTCTTGGCTGCTAGAAGGTTCTGATCCCTCTGGTGCAGGCAGGAATGCTTCGAAGACTGGATTTGCTCCCAGATCACACAAGACATTACACATTGTTTTCTGGGCCATGTTTGTTTTCTGAATTGTTTTGCATGTATTCCAACCCACAACTGATTTTTCTAAATCTACCAGTATACTTTTAAAACTTATATAATACATATTGGAAATAGTAACAACATACACTGATTTGGAATAAACCACTAGTGAATTCATTCACCATATTTGGGTCATTCTTGGCTTTATCAGATACATCAATCTAGCTAAAGGGAAGGACAAGCCAAGGAGCAGTTCCCTCCAGCCATCCACTGCGGGCATCCAGAAGACTGCCTCTCTGTCTAAGACAAGAACCTAACCCCACTGCTGACAGGCAGAATGCGAATAAAGACATGGGAAGGGCCGTGACTTAGAAGTGGCATGTGGGAAGTGGTGTTCTATGTGTGTCTGAGTGGCTGTGGCTTACAGAAGGGCCACCTGCCACATGACCACAGAATGAGTTTATTGCCTAAGTAGGTGATTCTTAGGGGACTGATTTCAATTTGTCTTCAGTTATAATCAAGATGATTTGAGATATTGCCACAGGCTTGTGCATGCAATTTATTTGCTTCATTTTCAATATTTTCATTTGCACATTATTGGAATCAGAAATACATGTGATAAATAATATTAAAATGCAATATACCCATTACCCTGAATCAATTATTTGGTAGCATTTCATCCCATTGGCTTTATGTGGTTTCTTCCTCTGTTTTTCTATTTCTATTTCTATATGCATGTGTACATCACTTTTAGAAGTTCAGCTACAAACATCCTGGCCCTTTACCCTTTAGGATTCAGGTGTTCCCTAAGAACAGGAATTTCCCTTACAGCCACCATTCACTTGTTGACCCCACCCAATCTGTCATGGGTACAGTACTGTAACTCACTGGTCTTCCTTTGATTGTGTGAGTTGGCCCCAGTACAGATCCTCTGGAGCCAGGTACTACACTTAGCTATTATGTCAAACACAGAGGAGGGTTTGAAAGGTCTTTCAGTCTCATGAATGTCAGGGTTGAATTTGGCTGATGTTAATGACATTTTTAAGGGATTAGCCTTTGTCTAACATGTTATTTAATGCTATTGGGGAAAAACCTCAAAGCTTTAGTTTCAGTGTTGTGTGATATTAACTTTGAAGATGGTAGTCCTGCAGGCGAGATATTCATATTGGCAAGACGCTCTGCGAATGGCAGCTCCAGGTCACCTGGAGAGCATGAGACAGAGAACAGGCTGCTCAGGAAAGTCATCCCCAGGTGGGCTGGAGGGCCCCTCCTGCAGGGTCTCCAGCAGGGTTGTGCACTCCTATCCCTTCCTGTTGACTTCAGGTGTGGCAAATGGTAACACTTGGAATTGTTCATGGATATCCTCCAAGATGTTTTAAGTCAGTTTCACTTATGTCAAACGTACATAAAATAAGCATTTCAAATGGTCTTCATTACTTACTGAAGATTCAAGATTCTTTTACTTTACTTTCCCTATACAAACTTCCCTTACATTTCCTACAACCAAGGCCTGTAACCAACAGAGTTTTAAAGTTTGCTTTATCTGAAAATGTCTTTCATTCACCTTCCTCTTAAAAAGATGATTTCTCTGGACCTAGAATTTCTCAAGTCTTTCCCTTCCCGTACTTGTTGGACCATGCGGTCTGTGGTTCTGCGTGCATCCTAATAAGCAGGCCAGTGTCATCCAGCACCCATCCTGTGTGTGATTTCATTTTCATTTTTGGTAAAAAGATTTCTTCCTTATACTTTGCTTTCAGTGGTATAGGGTACGTGAACACACAGTTTTTTTGGAATCTATCTTGTTTCATGTTCTGAACTAGAACTTCTACTCCAATGTTGTCTTTTATCAACTTTATAGAATTTCAGCCTTTATGCATCAAGTGCAGCTTTCCTTTTCCAATTCCTTTCTCTCTCGTTAAACCTTTAGATGGTGGGCTCCATTAGTGTTCCTTCTTCACCCTCCTATAGCCTCTGTCTTCAGTGAACATGACTCCTATTCTTGCTGTCCATTTCATGGATGCTCTTCACCATGTCTAGTAAATTTTTCATCTCAGTTTCCAAATCTCAAATCTCTACTTGTGAACATTTCTTTCTATGCTGAGAGGTGACCTATCTTTTGGTTCATTACAAACATATTTTCCTTCACATAGAGCTGCTTTCACCTGATACTTTGAACATCTGGATTCCCGGAGATGGGATTCAACTCTTGAGAAATGATTACATTTCTTTGTTACTTCATAAGCTAAGTAATATGAGCTCATGTGGAAAAAAGTCACAGTTCCAATTTTTTCCAAATGTTTTGATGAATATTTTATTTGAAAAAGATTTTGTTTACAAAGGCTCAACCTACTGCAATTCATCTGATGTGTCTGTAAGAAGAGCATCAACAAGAAATACACTTGTTTTCATAAGCCAATTTAAAATTAGTGTGTTCCTTATGTCATAAAGCCAACATGATACACAATGTATAGATGAAAAATTAGACATGTTCTTCATAAAAGTTTTCATGATAGAGTTTTAAAATTGTATAGAAGGGCTTTTGGACATCTTAAAATGTAGCAGACCTGTTCTTTCCAATGAACTTCCAGGTTAAAGCCCAACGTTTGCACCTTCCCAGATATTCCAGCATAGGAAACTACTAAAGTCTTGAGTTGCTGGTTTAAGCTTGACTGTGGATTTCTGGGACACATTTTCAGTGCTGTTAGACTACTGAAGTACCATGTAATGGCAGTGTATGTAAGATGGCTTTGTAAAAAATGCAGTTACCTGACCTGGGATGTAGCTCAGTGGCAGAGCACTTGCCTGGCATCACCTGATCCCAGCATCATGAACAAACAGGCAAATCCAGTCACCAATATCCCAGGCCATCTGGCATGTCCAGGAGGAGGCCGTAATAAGGGAATATACAATAAAAGGGAAGGTAATGAAATGTAAGAAGGTTCCATCACCTTGGCTGCTTTTCCTCCTCAACCACTGCTTTCCAGTGGACAACCCCCACTGTAGCACTGCTAATGCTCAGTCAACGTTTTTGTGAACATACCATCATTCCCACAACAGTGTTGGAATTCGGGTAGTTCAATGACACTCACTGGGACTCCCACTGATTCTGCGCACTTTCTACCAATTGTCTTCCTGCATCTATGGATTAAGTTGTTCAATAGGAGCTGTAGTAAGCAGGCAGCGCAGGTGTCTTTTTCACAGATAGGGTTGGGATGGGAATTACAATTACTGAAATCTTCAGGCTGGATGCCCATATCTGCCTACCATCTCAATGGGTTTCCTCAGTGAAGATGTAAGTAATAGTGATGTCTGGCACAGGGTGCCCCCTGCATATTGGCTTCTTTTTTTTAATTGAGAAATGTATTAGTTGAACAATCATATGTTTTTAACAAAATAATATCATATGAATATAGATTCTGAAGATTAGATTTACCCTCGAGTGCCCCCCCAATTACCCACCCTTATCCCTCCCCTCCCCTTCCCAAAACATTTCTAAAAATGTACTAGGTTGTATAACATTACAACTTATCTGGATTTAACACATGATAATAGACCTCCTTTCTCAATCGCCGGGGTTTAATTCCAGCCTCCACAGTTGAGTGAAGACATTCAACTCTTGGTTCTCTGGGTTATACTGATTTCACTCAGCATAATTTTATCCATAGCCATCCATTTACCTTCAAAGGCAGCAATATCATTGTTTCTAATTGCTGTGTAAAATTCCATGGTATATATGTACCACAGTTTTTTGATCCGTTCATCCAGTGAGGGACATCTGGGTTCATACTGGCTTCTTAAAAACATCTTCTCAGTCAGTACCTGTTCTAAATTTGCTTGCATGGAATTCACACTGTGGACAGATATACAACCTGGAAGACAGAAAGCAATCGCCCCCTCCCTCAAAACCTCCACCTGGGGTAGAGTGGCCATATTTAGCAACACATACTTATAATCTTTTTCTGGAATTCAAATTTTAATGGGGTGACTGGTATATTACCTGACAACCCAAGTTTGGGGGAAGGCAAATTCCTTCCCCTAGTTCATTAACAATGACTGAGGTAAATGGATGGCAATGGAAGAAATCATGCTGAATGAAGACAGCTAAACCCAGACACTCAAAAGTTGAATGTTTTCCCTCATTTGTGGAGGACAGAACAAAACCAAGGATTGGGTGGAAGGCTGTGAAACTCATGCGTTAGACCAACAAAGGCTAATTGAGGGGAACCATAGATATATGGGTGGGGAGGGAGGTAAGGGGAGACATCTGATCAAAGGAAGAGGGAGGGAGGATATACAGCCCATTGCACCATGTGTGCATCTTGGAGTTGTCAGCCCAGGATCTGGACTGTAGAACTTGTGGTCCAGCCTTGTTGTTGGTTTGTGAGCACATGGTGAGTTGCCCCAATTGAGGGGAATAGCTGCAGCCACGAGAGTGTCACAAGGCATCTGGGGACAGGGCTCTGCTGTGGCCCTCCTATGCCACCAACTCCTTCAAAACCTTGTGCAGATCTAGTGAGACAATCGACTATGTAGCACGATCTTTTCACCCACGACAATCCAAAGAATACTTATGGAATCGTTTAATTCTGGAAAATTCACAATCTAAATATTTATATTGCTTGTAGAGGTAAAATATAGAAGAATCAAGAGGCTGAGGTAGGGTGATGTGGGGTAATTTGGGTTTAAGAATAAATGCATATCATATTGTTACTGTATATGCATTTATGATTGTACAATAACTCCACTCCTTAATAAAAAAATTAAAAAAATAAACAATTATAAGTGTAAAAGAAAAACAATGACTGGGTTAGAGAAAAACCATGGACTTCCATGGTAACAGAGAGTTCCCCAAACCTTCTTGGAGGGTCCCACCTCTCCAATCCCATCCCCCCAGGTGCCTTGAGGATCACTTCCACAAACACACTCCACTCAGCAGCTGTGCACATGCTCTGAAGCCAATGTTTCCTTCTACAGATGGGACAACTGAGTCCCACGGAAGGGAAGGGACCTGCACAAGATTTTGAAGGAGTTGGTGGCATGGGGGGACCACAGCGGAGCCCTGTCCCCCAGATGCCTTGTGACAGACACTCTCTTGCCTGCAGCTACCCTCCTCAATTGGGCCAACCCACCATTTCCTTACAAACCAACAAGCAGGCTAGACCACATGTCAAGAACCTGGGCTCACAACTCACAAGAGGCACACATGCTGCAGTGGGGTGCCAGACAATGGCAATGGGCAACAAGAGTGGGGAAATACACACATGCCACATGAACACAGACACACGCACCTCATGAACATGCATGCACACACACACAAAATCACAGCCTTACTCATTTACATGTACTCAGGCATCACAAAAATACAGACTCATAATCACAAAAGCAGTCACACACACACACAGATACACAGACACATAACACCAAGAAATATACTTAGATATCAGCAGACAGAAGCAGCTATATTCTCATATACACATAACCAGAACCACACTTTCTTGCTCACACAGCTATGTGTGTGCGCACGCACTCACATACACACACACACATCTGAATGTTATCCTAGCCCCCACCACTACAAACTCTCCCCACCTCTATAGGGATCTGGGAGGTCTTTGGCTACGAATCCAGAGGCTAGACTAAGCTCCAGGATGGCCCAAGGGAGACTGAAAGGGCAGAGAGACAGCTCAAGCCTGTCTGATGTCACCCTCCTGTGCATGGGGAGGTAAGGGTGAGGTGACAACGCCTGCTAAAGGAGCAGTCCAAGGGCCCTGACATGGGACCCTGTGGGAAGGAACTCCCAGCTCCTGGAGGTGGCTACAAGGACTGAGAATGTGTGGGTACAGGAGGGAGTCTTTATGTCCCCAAACTGAAACTCTCCCCTTTGCGAAAGAATGGTCCCCTCCCCCAACAGGCCTGCCTGTCCCCAGGGGCTTCTCTCTCCTTTCAGACCCCCTCACTGAGACCCACACACCTGTTCCTTCACTGGCTCCCACCCAGACACCTGAAGGTGTGTCCCCACCTGGAGGATCCTCACGCCCCTGCACACAGCACAGACTCCAGCGACTCCCCATTCCTCAAACCTCGCACCCGCAACCCCATGGGCCACACCTCCAGCCCTGAGGAGGTACAAGCCCACCCTAGCTGAGCCCACCTCTAACGTGGCCAAACCCGCCGCCAGGTGTCACCCCTCCAGGAGCCTCCGTACCCCCACCCAAGGAGGCTGCTTCCTCCCCGAGAGCCGCCCAGCACCCACCTCCTCCTCCACGGTGCAGCAGCTGGGGGCCCAGCCCGGACGCGAATGACCGCGCGGTGGGAGCGGTCGTCCTAGTCCTCCTCCCGTCGCCGCCCGCCAGCGCCCGCCTCACCCGCGAGGGCCGGAGCCACGGCTCACGCACGGTCCGCTGGGCTCAGGTCGGGTCAGGACGGCGGCTGCAAACCGCGACCTGACCGGAGCGTTGGCGGCGACGCCGTCTTTGGCGCAGGCGGCTCCTGCGCTGGGCTCTCTACGGCAGCTGCGGGGCGGGGCGGGGCGGGGCGGGGCGAGCGCCGGGACCGCCTTACGTCGTGTTAATCATTAGGGATTCAAACCAGGAGGGTTTTATCTTTGAGCACCATCCCAAGCCCCTTTCATGTGTATTTTGAGGTAAGGTCTCACTAAAGTTTGAGGCTGGCAAGGAACTGGAGATTCTACTCTCTCAGCATCCTCTGGGGTTCAGAGGTCTGTAGCTACTTGACTGGCTATTTTTCTTGCTAAAAGCATGATTTTACATTTAACTATGTCGTAATGATTACAATTTCTGCATTTGCAATCTTATTCTTATTAAAAAGTTTCAATCTATTTGATAATTAATTTTAAAAAGAAAGCATATTTAACAAATATTATTATAGAATAATAAATTTGTAAATATTTGTACTTAAATGCACTAGCTATTTAATTACAATGACTCATAAAATATATTAATTTGGAATTTTTAAATTATTTTATTACTGTATAACAGTAATATGAATTTTTGAGGCATATTTATAAATACGTATAGCTTAGTTATCTTCATTTCCATTCCCATTTCTGTCCCCCTGGTCCTTTTGTTATGCTCTATATTGATGCATCATAGTTTTATATAAAATTAGAATAAATTATCACATATTCATAAAGGCACATATCATAGTTTGCTTAGCATTATTCCCTGGTTCTTCCCCTTACCAAACCACATCCTCCTTTTGAAGACACCATTAATATTTTCTGGTGATCACTTGTTAACATTTCTTTTTTTTTT
>PVKS010054518.1:0-10040 GCA_004027875.1 Aplodontia rufa
AAAAAAACCCAACGATCAAAGGAAGGTATGTGGAAAAGTTTTAAAGGAACCCTTGCTTAGAAAACCACTTGCTAATTATCTAATTGTTTACCTTGATTATCCCTCCTTCAACATCTGCTGACCCTCTGGCATTTTCTTTTTCTTTTCCAAAAGCCAGTAGAACACATGTTTTGAATCAAACACCATGTTTAAATAAAAAAGAGCACATAGAGTCACCAGTGTGAAGTGATCAGTGTGGTTCACTTTATGTAAATCAACAAACATAAGATCAATAAAATAGTGTGTTAATGTACTTGCTTGTGAAAAATGGACAACAATAATGAATCCCTTCTCCACTTATTATGAAAGAAGATGAGTAAGAAAGACAGATGTTGCTGTTGAGGGAGAATTTGAGAGTGTTGGCTTCTAAAACAGGGTTCTACCCACATTTAAATGTGTCACCTTGAGAAAATTACATAATGTCTCTGGACTTCAGTTTTCTCTTCTGTAAAAAAGAAAGGATTGCACTGTATGAAATGTGAAATGAGTTGCAGCTCTTTTCCCTTCTTGGGTTAACTGGCAATGTTTGCCAATAAGTTAGTCCCAAAGCTGCACCCAGACTCAGTGGAAAAGAGCACTAATTATACAACGCAAACATGGAGTGGAAGCATGCACGTCATTTAGATATTAATCTCATACAAAATTTTGTTTTCTTTTTTTAAAGCTGTGGATTCTGTTATCAGTTGTCAATTTTAGCACCTACTATGTTTTCTCTGTACAAGATGCTTAACAAGCATTATTTCCTGTCTTCAGAATATTTTAACGGCAAGGAAACCAATCATCAAAAGACATAAGTAATTGGGTTCCCAAAGTTATATAACATATACTCTATTGCTTCCATAACATCTTAACATTCTCTATTATGAATAAAATCCTTTTGTATTTTGGGTCACATCCCCTAGGCCTCTTGAAATACAAAGCTATATTATAACATCATTATGTGTTGTCTGGTGATACCTTAATATACTGATACACTTATACAAAGGAAGAATGAACATTTTGGCATGAAATTCAGGTATCCCACATAAACTTGAAGGTGTAGGGCAGAAGCCTCAGAGAGAAAGTGTCCAAAAAATGCTTTTTCCCAGTAAATACACTAGAAGGATTGTCTGTTGGAAATTAAAAATGACAAAAGGAATAAACAATGACAAAAAAATGTTCCCCTTAAAAGCAAAGAATTCTAATTAAATAAAATTAGAGGTATACTGAATCCAAAGTTGAAATGAACCATGAGAACAGGACACAATGTGTTGCACCAGTTTGGTAAGCAAATGGGACTTAGTTGGTCCAGTACTCAGGGATGTGCTAGGTAAATATGAATGTTCACTAAATGCTATTTAATGGTGTGGTAAATAAATAACACAGACAATGGATTCCTGATGAAAAATATATTTTGAAGTTTAATTTGATTTATCACCTTGGACAATTTTTAGGTTATAAGATCCAGGTACACTAGAAAATACACACAGTCAAATTTTCCATTAGAACAAACTAATTCTTCCCATCAGATAAAGAATCCTCAGAATCCTTTGAAAGTGGTCCATATTAATTACAGAACTACATACTGATGCTTTTAGATTACACAGAAGTATACAATTGCCAGTGGAAAATTACTCTGAAATATAGCTAGTAAAAAGTCTTAGGTAAACCAGATGCAAAAGTGGATCCATAGCAGAAAAATGGTTATTAGTGGCCAGATTGTATTTCATGTCAAAGTTCCTCACGGTCTTATCACTACCTAGCTCATTCATTTTGTAAATATTTACTGTTCATTTATCAGATAGACACTCCACTAGTCACAAGGATTATGTTCATAAAATAGTTACAAATTTAAGAAGATATCTGATTGGAGACAGGCACATAAATAAATTAAAAGGTAAAATGACAAGCAATTCAGCTGGATTATATGTGAAGTACATACACATTATGGGAAGTAATAATTTTCTCTCATGGGATCAGAAAGATTATAAAGTCACAAAAGTACAAGAATCAATGGAAGTCCAATCAATGTGTTTCTTTGGACACTAGTAATTTACATGTTGCTTACATAATTTTGAAATAGTAAAAAAAGTTAAAACTGAAGTCATAGACTTTTTGACCAGCCCCACTCATATAAGAGAGCTCTATAAAGACTACAGCCAGTAACTACATGAAAAACCAGCACTTATATGATCTTGTACAGCAAAGTGTTACATTACTTTTCATCCCTACTATTCTGAGCCAATCTCATTTCAAGGTGTGAAGGCCCATTATGATATCATTCACCAAGAAAGGCAGCACCAGAAAGTCCTGCAAAGAGTGTTATTCCACATGCACTCTGTGACTAAATCTGTTTGTGGAATGAACTGAGCTGTGGTCATGGGTCACACTCAGCCAGCCAAGAGAATGTTTCCAGAGTGTAATTGTTCTGGGCATGGAGGCACTTTACAACATGTTCCCATTGCCTTCTGATGCTCTGCGGCCAGGAGACCGCTGAGAAAATATTATTCACCAGAATTAGACTGGACTAGTCAACCGCTGGGTTATTACGTCTCCATGTCAGTGCAAGCCGTGTCTGCAACTGAATTTACCAGATGTTTCTAATTTCTCTACCTTCTGAACTGCAAGTTGGAATTTTTTTCTGGCTTTGAAATATTTTAAACAAAGGACTTTCTGTGATGTCTCAGGAAACTTACAAAATTAAAATCCTAGCTAATGTCAAAATAAGAGTCCTGGCTCTCCTGCTCCACCACACTCCCTCTCCTCTCACCATATCCTTCTTTCAACAGGGATTTTAGCTGTAGGAGCCTCCCTCATTCACTCTGTAGATATTCCTATCCAACTAACAAATAGAAAATTGCCACTAAATTCTGAAGCTACCTACCTATCCTCTGTTGCTGTGTTAACTAGAATAAATACTACTTCAAATTAAGGCCTTAACATATGTAAAAATCATCAATTCAGACATCTTTAAAACTAGCAAGGGAAATGTTAAAAAAATTATCCAAAGGTTTTATACATGTTCACAAAGAAATTTAAAAAAATAAATTCACTAAAGTTTTGTTGTTGCTGTTAAGACCGAAAATGTGGAAATGAGTCTTTCCAGGGAACTAATAGGATATTTTTACCTATATCCATACAAGAAATAATATACAGCCTGATAATAGATAGATAGATTTATATCTATTTATCTACATATATACATATGTGCATATATATGTGTAATATCTACGTAATAACATAAAAATCCTCATAATTGTTAGGTGAAAAAATAAGGTAAATAATTCAGTGTGTGCATCTATGTAAACACACACACACACACACACACACACACACACATATCCCAAGCACATATGCATACATACTATATAACATTTTGTAGCTTTGAGTGCACAAGCATTGTCTATTCAAAAAAAACAAGTTTGAGGGAAATAAATGAAAAATGAAATTAAACAAAAAATGAGACCTTAATGGAAAAAATATCACATAAATTAATGGAAAAGGGGCAAGAAGTAAGGAACAAGAAAAAAATGAAAAGAAAATTGCAGGAATTCTAACTGCTAAAATGATTGATTAATCTGTCCCTTACTCTCACCAATAGAATTTCCAACTGTGCTACAGATTGGCCCATCCCAGTTCTAATTTTTTTTTTTTGCAGTTTCTCCAGAGCAGCACCTGACACTGGTTTGCAGCTTCTCTCACCCTGACTCCTGACAGTTCTATAACTGCTCTCAGCTCTTAGGTAGCTCCTCATCTCCTTTCTCCCCAAGTTCTTTTCAGGCTTTGGCAGTAGGCATTTCCAAGGGCTCAGGAGCTGGTCTTCAGTATCTTCAGATATTCCCTTGGCATATATCACTCTCATTTTATTTGTAGAGAATTTTCAAAACTATGCCTCCAATATTTGTATGCCTTCTGTCATTTTTCTTCCTTTTCCTTTTTCCAATTCTTACCCATGACAACGTCCATCAATTTCACTGTGAAGTGCCAATCTTTTTTTCATGCTTTCTGTATGTATATACACTGACTTCAAAACTGAATGTCAGATTCCTCACAGGAAGATTTGTGCTTATTCACCTCCTTTTCCAGCCTCCTTTAGCCAAAAATAGTGTTTTATACTAGATTGTTACTCACTAAATTCTTGTCAACTATTTTGTTTGTGAATAAATTATTTCTTCTTCATAACTACCAGACCTAATACACAATTTGGTTAGCATAATTACATTTAGGAAATTAATCTGTGAGTGATTGCTTTATTTATTCTAACCCAGGCTGTTCTACAATGGATTTGAAGCACTCTACATCATAATTACTTATTTACATGTCCTCCTACCTCATTTAGTTTTTTGAGTCTAGGATCCAAGTGTAATTTTCACATTGCTGAGGACTGACTCCTATTAAGAACTGATATTACTTGTTCATTAAAATAGTGAGTGTAGGAGAAAAGAAAATGTATAATCAGAAATATATTCCAAGCAGGGTTTTAATATTTAGTAAACTGATATTTTTCTAGTAAATGTTTTGAACTCACATGGGATAAAATACATCTGTCATTCTTGTTTTAGGGTGAGTGAAGTTCACAAAATTGGATTTGCAATAAATACAAATGAATTTTTCATTACTCAACAGAATTGCTTAAGTCTATAAGGCAGCCTAGACACTTCAACTTGAGTCTCTCTAAAGATTTTCTCCAATTTTCTAGAACTGTGTTGAGGTTTAAAGAAGAAGGATTCTGTAGGGTTAAGGACTGGAGAAGAAAGGAAGCTCACATGGCCTTCAAGTCACTGCTCATATAAGGGTAACAGCTGAGAAGTCTGTCACACCACAGCATTATGGTGTTTTACGTGGGGCCTTCCATACCATTGTTAGAGTTTTGAAATGTTCCCATGAGGTTAACTATTCCTCATCTGGTGGCAGCTTCTCGGGGATGTATCCTTGGTAGCATCTTACCAAACTCCAACCTCTCCAGAGTACTTTCTAGGAAGCAGAGTGGAACACTTAGATATATAGGATACCATTAACTCTCTCTCTCTTTCTGACCATTCCATTACTTTCTAGCCTCAAAGCAATTCTCCCTTCAAATATCCAGTCAAAATATTCTTTACTCTCACATCTACTCTTATTTATAGATTAAACGAATCCCTCCCTCTTTATGAGGTTTAAATTTCTAAAACAAAGTCAAATTTAGTGTTTCCACTCAGCTGTATTCGTCCCTTGAAACAATGAACCCAAAACCAAATACATACATGAATAGAAGAAAACATAAAAAATATAATATGAAGCTTAAATCTAGAAAACTATGTCAATATACGATCTAACTCTCCTTTTCCTAACTCTTTCATCGTTTGTCTCTTGTTTCTCTTTCCCTTTTTTATTCTCATTGTATTCCCACTTCATATGACCCTCTCCTGAGCACTAATCTTACACCTGGACTATTACAACAGCCTCTCTCAGTCTCCAACATCCTGGCTTCTGTCACCCTTTTCCTCTACAAAAGTGTTTGCCATGCCTCTGTTTAATTTTCCATCGACTGTTGTAAAAAGCAAAAATTCTTTTTCAACCTGAGAGCCCTGCATGTAAGTTGTCTCGCTATAGCTCATTTTCACCTGATGCCCAGCATTCAATTTCTTTTTCACAAAAACCAATCCTTTCATTGCTCCTTTTATGTACCCCTTACTTATTTCTGCTACATAATGTTAGTTCATACTGTTAATCTCACTTTGAATAATCTTCACAATTTTCTGCTCTTACACAAAGTTTACTCACCTTTTGGGACCAAGTCTAGATTCACAACCACAGTCCACTTTCTCTCTACCTCTCTTATGCATGATAATTGCACCACACAGCATACATTACCCAATTGGGTATTTAATTACTTATTTATTATGTATTTCTTGAATTGCACCTTATTTCATGCATTTTATTCTTTGTGCCCTCTACCACTAGAAAGCACCCTGAAGGATGGATGCATATCTTCTCTTAGAAACTGCCGTAACAGGAACTCATCCTTGTATGGTGGAGGGTCATGTGAACTACTTACCAGTGTGACCCCTCACACCTCTTTCTCCATCCCCCATCTCAAACTCACTCATACTTCCTTCTGCCTGACATCATTTCTCCAACCAAGGAACAGTGAAATATTCTGTACTTAGCTCCAGATAGAGTACCTCTAGAAGAAATGCAGAAAGAATAAAAAGTTGAACCAACCCCTTAGATCTTCAGTTTCAAAATAAAGATGTAAAGCCCACAACAAAGACAATACAAAGGTCAGAAAGTCTTCAATCTAGAGCGCAAAATATATATTCTAAACAAAAATGATGAAGAAATTAACTCTTCTATTTAGGAAGAAACTATTTTAAAGTTCCCCAAATGAGAGATAAGGAGAAAGAGAGTGCAAAAGCATTAGAGTGTGATGCTTATGTGAGTCCCTTAGAAGGGATTCCACCCTACCTACTCCCACGTTAGCTCCAAGGGAAGCCCCAGCAAGTTTGAGAACTTAGACCTTGTTCTCCATTTAATATCTTTTGCCTTGGGAAGGAGCAAACTAACAGGCTTTAAATAAGCAGTGGATGAGAGAACAGAGATGACTTGAGGATCTGGGAGACACAGGAAGCACAAGTCTATAGGCTAAATTAGCTAATAAAACTTACCTTCACTTAAAAAGAGGAAGGGCAGGGGCTGGTGCTGTGGCTCAGTGGTTATGGTGCTTGCCTGGCATGCACAAGTACACTGGTTCAAACCCCAGCACCATGTACACAATAAAGTTTCCAGGTAACAAAAGTCACATGAAAAACTAAATAAAATTGATTCTTTCTCTCTCTCAGTAACCCTCTCTCTAAAAAAAAAAAAAAAAAGAGGGAAAGAGAAAGTCAGTCTATTGAGTATACTGCAAAATATAGGGATTAAACTTTTGCTTCTAGATAAAGTAATGATTCAAAATAGAGTGTGAGTTATAAAAACAAAGTTACAAATATATATTCAAATATACTATCTGAGAAACATCATATTCACGGTATTTACTGATTGAGTGATGGTCCTGGTTGATCAATTCATAAAAAAGTCACAAAGTTAAGGCCAGATCCAAAACTTAAAGAAATAATTCCTAAATAGTCCCAAGTCTGTAGTAATAAGTCTATTAAGCCAGATGTGGTGGTGCATACCTGTAATACCAACAACTCAGGAGGCTGAGGCAAGATGATCACAAATTCAAGGCTAGCCTCAGCATTTAGGCAGTCCCTCAGCAACTTAATAAGACCCTGTCCCAATATAAAAAATAAAAAGAACTGGGAATGTAACTCAGTGATAATGTATGCCCTGGGTTGAAACCCCAGTACCAAAAATAAAAGTCTGTTAAAGTATTAATAAAATTTTAATAACACCGTGCACAGTGATGCATGCCTGTAATCCCAGTGGCTCAGGAGGCTAAGGCAGGAGGACTGCAAGTTCAAAGCCAGTCTCAGCAATTTAGCAAGGCCTAAGCAACTTAGTGAGCTCCTGTCTCAAAATAAAAATGGGCTGGGAATGCGGCTCAGAGGTTAAGCTTCCCTGGGTTCAATCCCTGATACCAAAAAAAAAAAAAAGATTTTTTTTAGAGAGAGGGACAGTGAGAAAAAGAGAGCATCAATTTTTATTTAGTGTTTCATGTAGTGTTTGTTGTTCCAACACTTAGTTGTATGCATGGTGCTGGGGTTCAAACTCAGGTCCTCACTCATGCCAGGCAAGCACCATAACTGCTGAGCCACTGCTCCAGGCCCCCCCAAAAAATTTTAATAGCAATATAATCTTATGGATCATACAAAATCCCTCAGGAAAATATAATACTAATAAAGTTTACTTTAATATCTATAAATATAAATTTTAGATATTGAGGTAACATAAACATCATAGTAGGATAAGAGTATATCAGATCAGGGGCTGGAGCTGTGGCTCAGTGGTTATGGTGCTTGCCTGGCATGCACGAGTACTCAGGTTCAAACCTCAGCACCATGTACACAATGAAATGTCCAAGGAATGAAAATCACATAAAAAAACTAAATAAAAATAATTCTCTCTTTCTCTCTCTCTCTCTCTCTCTCTCTCTCTCACTGTCCCCTCTTTCTTAAAAAAAATAGTATAACAGGTCATGTTTTGAAGGCATATAATTTAAAAAAAAAACTAGGGAGAACGGATTACAGAAAAATGAGGAGATGATGATATTAAGACTGTAAAAAGACATACTATCTTGAACCATTTTACAAAGCAATCAATTGCCATCATTAACAAAGCCTGAAAAGAAAAGTTTTACCTACATAATTTTTAAGTAATCATATAATGGCTTTATAAGGCCATGGGCCTATGGAAGAAGAATGTAAAGCACTGTAAATGTTTCAACTCACAAAAATGTGTTCAACTTATCTCTTAAACAAATAAAGCACTTTCCCTTTACCCATAATTTTCCTTCTATTTTTTCCAGCAGTAGTCTGTCAACCTAGCACACTAAAACCACAATGGTGGGAAAAGATTGGTCATATGTTTCCTTCTTGCATCCTACAAGTTATTAATCAAGAGCACAGCTGGATGATTAACGGCTTGTATTAGTGCAAAATGTTCCAGTTGCATCCTCACTGCCAATTTTTTTCATTTTTGATTTATAACATTACTGGTAAGCATATTATTAACTTTGCATTGCCAAATGTAAACAATAACTTATTGAACTTATCTGGCTCTCCTGTTCTGAGTGAACCTAGCTCCTTCCTGCTGAGAAAATATAAGTGAAAAGTGCTAAACATTAGATGGAAAATACTCCATTTAAAATTAAGAATCCAAACTCACATCCAAGCCAAAAGTTAAATGAGTTAAATGTTGTAGAACTGGTTGAGATAGATTTTAAATTCAAACGCTTTTGAGACTCTTTTCAGTTTCAATAATGCAAAGCAGAAAGTTTAGATTACATTTTATAGTACCAATTTTAAATCATTAAAAATGAAAAACTAAAAAGGAAAAAAAAAGCCAACCTTTTTTTTTGTAGAATGTAGAATACTGATTAAGAGAAGTTGGGTTTGGGGGCTGGATAAAGGGAGGTTGGATTTGATCAATTTGTGCACATTGTATGAATATATGAAAATATTATACTGAATTCCATTAATATATATAATTAATACATGTTCATAAAAACAAAAGATAAAAGAAAAGAAAATGAAGTATTTTAGTATGTAAGAAGGTATTCACATAAAAACATCAAGTAGAGAATAAATAGTGAAGAGTAACGTGTGATAACATTAACTAGAAGAAAGGGGTCTTCCTCAAGAGCAACTCAAAGGAGCTAAGAATGCATGAGCAGGATACCAGATGCCCCAGTAAAGCCAATGAAAAGCTGAAGTACAGTCTCTCACCGAGCTACTTCCATGCTGATCCAGTTCTTAGGTGAGCACTCACCAATTAAGAAAGGTCAGATCTTTACAAGCAAGGGAGAGTAATAATTGCCTCCATCCTTTCCCCACAGTTACCTGGAGTCTTCTATCAACAAAAGAAAGTGAGTTCTACTCAGCAATTAGAAACAATGACATTGCAGCCTTTGAAGGTAAATGGATGGCTATGGAAGAAATTATGCTGAGTGAAGTCAGCATAACCCAGAGAACCAAGGGTCGAATGTCTTCACTGATCTCTGGAGGCTGGAGCTAGACCCTGGCCATTGAGAACGGAGGTCAATTCTCATGTTTTAAATCTGGAAAAGGTATAGTGACATACTACCTAAGGCATTTGTAGAGATATATTGGGAAGAGGGGGGAGGCATAGGGTAGGTAATTGGGGGGGCCTCTTGGGGATAAATCTAATTTTCAGAATTTATATATATATATATATATATATATATATTATATTGTTTTGTTAGAAGCATGTTTGTTCAACAAATAAATATCTTATTAAAATTTAAAAAAATAAAGTGAACATGAGCAGATCAGGGCATGGAATGTAGCACACACAATTGATATTTTGCTGAGGATTCTATTTATTGTTTTTGCACATCAGTTTTAGTCCATAACAAAAAA